>JAKRSK010007154.1:0-49607 GCA_029891615.1 Natrix natrix natrix
ACTTAGAATTATACTAGTATTGGATGAACTCTTGAGCAGTTCCTAATTAAATTGAATTTCAGTTAAAGATCCCTGCTAAACCAGATAAAAAAAATCTACTTAAATCAGCAACCTGTTTCTCAGGCATTCATTATAATCCACAACAAGTACATGGAAGTGATAGTCATCCAGTGATCTTTTTTCAGCACATACTTTTGAAATGGAAGAAAAACTCAGTGCCATTTTATAAGCTAAGTTTGCAAAACATTTCACAGTAGTACATTCCATAATTTATGCACAGCACATTAATTTTTAAAACTGTACTACTGGTTACTTTCTCTGTGTAGGCCAACAATAATAACAAGTAATAATATTTGTGGGTAGTAAAAGAATAAATGAAGTTCTTGACTTATATCTTTAGTGATTATTTCACACAGGCAGTACTCCAGAGGTGGGTTCCTACCAGTTTGGACTCATTCAGCTGAACCAATAGTGTTATGCCAGCCTGGGCCACTGAAACTGGCAGTAATCCAGGCTGGCCATGCCCCGGAACCGGTTCCCTCAGTCGCCACTGCTGTTGCCTGCATGTTTTTTTGGATGGAAAAGGGCAGAGAGAAACAGTCTTATTGCCAAGGTACACAAACAGGGGTGGAAAAGAAATTCAAACTTCAGCCTCCTGGTGCAGCATGAAGCTTTGGGTGAAGGAGGGAGGAAGGTTGAGCAGCAGTTGAGTGAGGGGAGGGCTGCAGCAGTGGTTGTTTCTCCCTGCTCCTCCACAGCATGTGTTCAAAGGCCTTTTCAAAGTGAAAAGAAGGGCAGAAAAACAAAGTGGAGAGGAGGGGGCAGGAAGCCCCATGCACATGTACCTCTCGGGCTTTGTCTGTATGCCTCTAAAGTTTAAAAAATGAGGCAAGGGGAGAAAAAGAAGGTGATCAACCAGCTGCTGCTCTGGGAGGATGTGCTCTGTTTGGTCACTTTTGCTTCCTCTCTGTTAAAGCCCGTGCCTTGAAAGAAAAGAGGGGAAAGTCTCGAGCCCTGCAGACGCTGTGAGGGGAATGGCAAGCTCATGGGGGAGGGGGAGAAGAGAGCGACCACAACGAGAAGGGAGGAAGAGGTAGTTGTGTTCTTGACTCTTTCCTCTATCAAGCTTGCGTGCGCGCACACACACATACACAAGAGAGAGGGGGGAGAAAAAGAGAGAAATGAGAGACAGAGAGAGAGATGAAGAGAGAGAGAATGAGAAAGAGAGAGAGGGAGAGATAGAAAGAGATATGGGAGAGACAGGAAGAAAGAGGGGGGAAGAGGAAGGGGCAGTTGTGATGTTGGCTCTGTCTTCTATCAGGCTTGTGCATGCTCACACTCACACACACATACACACACAAGAGAGAGGGGGGGAGAAAAAGAGAGATGAGAAACAGAGAGAGGGATCTTCCCAATGATGGAGATGGGATCCCCTCCTCCTCCTGGAGCCCATGATGAAGGAGAAGCCCTGGCAGCTACAGTGGATGTGGAGGGGTGTGTGCTGCTGTGTTGCTGCCACCTCTTCTTCATCGCTTCCCTCCCTCAAATCGGCTTGCCTGTCTCTTTAAATCATGCCTATTTGTCACTCTTTGTCACGCGTCCCCTGAAATGACCTGTCCTCATTAGAAAATGTTCGTGGCAGGCTCCTCTCAAGGGCTTGAGCAGGACAAAGCAATTGGGAAAGGACTGGTGTGTGTGGGAAAACCAGGTAAGGAGAAAGGATGAATGTCAGTGTTCCAAATACCATGCAAAAGTAAATCAGAGTCCAGAACAGAATCATCCTTAAAGTTCCAATTTAATAATACAGGCATGTTGGCATTGTGCTATGAAATTTCAACTTTGATTTACATCCTGAGAGTTCACCCAGTTGAAAGTTCATGATCTATCCCCATACCCCATAATTCATCACATGTTCCAATCATCATCTTCCACGCTGGCATCTACACCCCTCTGCTTCCGGTCAGGTGTCGAGGTGCAGAGACAAAAGATGACCTTGAGCTTCTAGGAAGAATCAAAACAATACATTCCACAATCCTACTCCTTTCTATTCCCCCTCCCAACTACTACACTAATGAAACACATAGGAGATTATAAGAAAGTGTGGCAGGCCAAAAATTCTTAAAGGAACCTCTGCAGGCCTGACAATGGAGGCTTCTCAGCTTACTCTTGCCTCCTAGATATCTTTTCCAGCAGAGGTTCCTGTGTTTGGATGGCACTCCTTTCCCTCCATTTCCCATGGGGGAGGAGAAACCTATGAACTGGTGCTGGAGGGTGGGAATCTGACATCTGTCCAGAGGCTGACAAGCCCAGGAGCAGTGCGCCCGCGAAGCCCAGCTGGGCAGAGGGACGTGGGGTATCCCAACACAGGAACCTCTACTGGAAAAGCTATCTGGGAGGCAAGAATGAGCTGAAATACCTCAATTTCTCCTCCTTAACTTATTCTCCCCACCCATACACCAATCCTTTCCCAATTGCTTTGTCCTGCTTGGGCCCTTGAGACAAAGAGGTATGATTTAAAAAGTTAGGTGAGCAGATTTTGGGGAGGGAAGCTACGAAGAAGAGGTGGCAGCAACAGCCTTGACACACATGCTTCCTCATCCACCGCAGCTGCCAGGGCTTTTCCTTTGTCATGGGCCACAGGAGGAGGAGGGGACCCTGTCTCCCCAATTAGGAAGCTCTGCTGGAAAAGCTATCCAGGAGGCGCAAATGAGGCAAGACTCCACAGGGGAGAAAAGAGAAAGAGAAGGGGGTGGGAGGGAAACAGAAAGAGAGAGAGAAACAGAAAAATAAAGAAAGAGAGGGAGGGAAATAGTGGGGAGGGAGGGAAAGAGACAGATAGAGAGAAGAAGGGGGGAAGAGAGAAGGAGGGAGAAAATGAAGGAAAGAGGGAGGAAAGGGGGGAAAGAGAGAAAGAGAGGGGGAAGAGAAAGAGAGAGGGAAGGAGAGAAAGAGAAAGAGAGGGGGAGAGAAAGAAAGGGGGGATGGAGAGAGAGAAAGGGAGGGTGGGAAAGTAAGAGAAAAAGAGAGCAGGGAAGAGAAACAGAGGGGGAGGGGAAGAGAGAGGAAGGGAGGGAAAGAAAGATTGAGAAATGATATTACAAATTTTTTCTTTTTTATTGCTGCTAAACGTAATATTTCAAAAGCAGAAAAAGGGAGGCATGAAAATGCATTTATCACATTTTTCTTAGAATAATTAGCTGAAGTCTGCCTTGTTTATCATTATTTTAGTTAGTAAAACTTTATTATTCAGGTTAAATTGCCATGTTGTCACTTTGCGATAAATAAGCGGGGTTTTGGGTTGCAGTTTGGGCACTTGGTGCTGAAAAGATTGCCACCACTGATCTAATCCAAACCACCTGCTCCAGCAGAAGATCCTTACCGAATCACAAAATAGCAGGGTTAGAAGGAACCTTGGAGGCCATCTAGTCCAACCACCTGCTCCAGCAGGAAACCTTATATTATCTGCATTATATTATTTACATGGTAGAATTGAGTTTCAAATAACACTGATTTTGTTGTTGTCTTGGGTGACATCAATGAAAAAAAATCAGGTGCTCAGGGCATGAAAATGTGCTGCTCAAACACTATACTTTTCCGCTCACACTGAAAAAAAATTAGAGGGAACATTGGTCACAGCTCAGCCAATGGGAGGTGCCTTGAACTGGCACGCTCCCGGATCATCGGCATAGCTTTGAGGATGCAACAGGTTTCATACAAATTGTTTTCTGCTTAAGATTCTGTATTTCTTTTGTTAATCTAGTGTTGGATAGAATGTATTCTAAACTATCACCATGGCTATGACAGCAATTCTCTGCCAAGCAGAAATCGTTTATAAGGAATGAAGGTCTATTGCAGTGATGGCTAACCTTTTCGTCCTTGCATGATGAAAGTGAGTGCACGGGTGCTCACACCCATAATGCAATGTGTGTGCAACACCCCCCACTCCCCACACATGTGCATATGACCCCCGCAGTCCATTTTGGCCTAGCAGGCCTCCCTGAAGCCTCCTGGGACCAAAAAACAGGGCATGGGGGGTGCACTGTAACCCCACACAGGGTGGCCATTGTTGGGTCTAGCAGGGCTTCCTGAAGACTCATGGGACCAAAAATGGGGCTCTCTGCTACCCCCACACTCCCTCACCCCCACACATGCATGCACATCTCCCACATACATGGCAGAGACCCAAAAACCAGCTGGCTGGTAGGAGGTGCATGCATGGTAGACCTGGGTTGGGCCAATTGCTCACGTGCCCGTGGAGAGGGCTCTGTATGCCACCTGTAGCACGCATGCCATTGATTCGCCATCTCAGGTCTATTGTATCACTAAGACAATGTTTATAAAAATAACTCCTGGTGGTTATGTGATAAAAATCAATAAATCTTATATCCTTTCAATAAAAAAAATAGAATTAGTTTAAAAAGTGCTGTTTTGATAAGAAGGTTGCAACCACACTAAAGATTGCAACTATTGTCAGAAGAAATAGAAGCATTTAATAGGAAACACAGCCTCTTCTCCCTGGCCTTAGCTGAAAGTTTTAATGGTATCTGCTGTTGATAGTTATTTTAAAATTGTCTTTTATTGGAATGGGTATTAGGTTTAGGTTTAGGTTTAGGTTTATTTGGATTTATATGCTGCCCTTCTCCAAAAGGACTCAGGGCGGCGTACAACATTAAAAACACACATCACAAAAGTTAAAAAAAGATTAAACCCATTTCCAAAAAGACCAAACAGATTTTTTTTAAAGAAACAATACATTTAAAATAAATTAAAATTAAAATTAACATTAACAGGCCAGGCCGGCTTGCTGGAAAAGCCAACATTTTAGGGCGCGTCGGAAGGACCGGAGGTCAGGGATTCTGCGAAGCTCCGTGGGCAGCTCATTCCAGAGGGAAGGTGCTCCCACAGAGAAGGCTCTCCCCCTGGGGGTCACCAGCCGACACTGCTTGGCTGACGGCACCCTGAGGAGGCCAACTCTGTGGGATCGTACTGGACAGTGAGAGGCTAATGGTGGCAGTAGGTGGTCTCGCAGGTACCCTGGGCCTAAGCCATGGAGCGCTTTAAAGGTTATAATTAATACCTTGAATCGCACCCGGAAAACAACCGGCAACCAGTGCAGGCCGTCTAAAAGGGGTGTGACATGGGAGCACCTAGGTACCCCCATGACAACCCGCGCGGCCGCATTCTGGACCAGCTGAAGCCTCTGGGTGCTCTTCAAGGGCAGCCCCATGTAGAGAGCATTCAGTAGTCCAGGCGAGAAAGGACGAGGGCATGAGTGACTGTGCACAGAGCATCTCGATCCAGGAAGGGGCGCAACTGGCATACCAGGCGAACCTGGTAAAAGGCCCCCCTGGTCACGGCCGTCAGGTGTTCTTCTAAACTAAGCCACGTATCCAGGAGGACTCCCAGATTGCGAGCCTTCTCTGAGGGGGCTAAAATTTCTCCCCCTATCGTCAAAGATGGAACAAGATGTGCAAATCGGGATGACGGGAACCACAGCCACTCAGTCTTGGATTGATTGATCTTGAGTCTGTTCCTCCCCATCCAGATGCGCACAGCCTCCAGGCATTGGGACATCACGTCGAGGGCATCATTTGGGTGGTTTGGGGTAGAGATGAAAAGTTGGGTATCATCAGCATATTGATGATACCGTACCCCAAAACCACAGATGATCTCGCCCAGCGGTTTCATGTATATGTTGAACAGGAGGGGTGAGAGAACTGACCCCTGGGGCACCCCACAAGTGACGCGCCTGGGGGTCGATCTCTGCCCTCCAGTCAACACAAACTGCAACCGATCCGACAGGTAGGAGGAGAACCACCGTAAAACGGTGCCCCCCACTCCCAACCCCTGAGTCATCACAGTAGGATACCATGGTCGATGGTATCGAAAGCCGCCGAGAGGTCTAATAGGACCAGGACAGAGGAACAGCCCCTGTCCCGGGCCTGCCAGAGATCATCGACCAACGCGACCAATGCCGTCTCCGTGCTGTACCTGGGCCTGAAACCCGACTGAAACAGATCCAGGTAGACAGCTTCGTCCAGGTACTGGGGAAGCTGACCTACTACCACACTCTCGACAACCTTCGCTACAAAGCGAAGGTTGGAGACCGGACGATAGTTGGCTAAAGAAGCTGGGTCCAGGGAAGGCTTCTTGAGGAGGGGCCTCACCACCGCCTCCTTCAAGGCAGTGGGAAAGAACCCCTCTCTCAATGAAGCATTGGTAATTGCCTGGATCCAGCCTCATGTCACCTCCCGGGAAGCCGAAACTAACCAAGAGGGACACGGGTCCAGCACACAAGTGGCAGCACTGAGTCTCCCCATAATCCTGTCCATGCCTTCGGGGGCCTCAGGGTCAAACCCATCCCAGATAGTCTCCTCAAGATTCATCCCCGTTGGCTCGCCCGAATCTACCCAGTCAGAGTCCAAGCCTGTCCGGATCTGAGCGATTTTATCCTGCAGATACTGAACAAATTCTTCATCCCTACTCTGCAAGGGGTCTTCCCCAGTTCCTTGGTTAAGTAAGGAGCGGGTCACCCTAAACAGGGTGGCTGGGCAGCATATTAGATGCTGATGAATATTTTAAAACAGTGTTGAAATTGAAATGGTGTCTGCTCTAGGTAGATATTTTAAAACTGAATAGAAATGAAATGAATTTTGATTAAAATTACTGATATGATATGAAACATTTTGTATGGTTTTAATTCCATGAACTGTTGTGGAAAGATATCAGTCCTGTTAATTAGCTAAGATGCAGCTTAAGGAATGCTAAAAAAAAGTAGCCATTAGTGTGCAATAGCAAAAACAGAAGGACTAATCTTAAAGGACTAACAAATTTTTTATGGTATACATCTTTAAAAGATGGTTATGGTAACAGAAAAGCAGAGGAAAGAAGCAGAGTGGTACATATGGCTTCTTATAGACAGTCACTAAGATTGTCCTAAATTAACTGTTCAAATTCTAAACCATCAAAGCCAAATCAACTTGGATACTATGTATTGCATTTACTCATAAACTGTAACGCTCACTAATATTCTTGGACAGAAATTGGAGACCACTTTTAAAAAGTAATGTTCATTGGTGCTCAACAACATTTTTGATGCCTATCAGGATTTCTGCTCCACAGTACTGTGTGTTTAAAATGTTAACCAGCATTTATTTTAAACTCTAAATACTACAGAAAACTTGGAGCAACACAATTTGAGAAAATCAAGGGGAGAATAAGTATGTTTTTCCCGGAAAACAGGAGAAAGCGAGTAGGCACTATAGCTGTCTCCAAGTATTGAAAGGACTGTTTTATAGAAGAGATAGCAAAGTGGAGGAAAGTGGAGCTGATGTCACTGCTAAATGACGAGTCTTCCATAAGCTCTATGGAAGTTCACTGAATTCCCTCTGCCAGAGGATCCAAATGGATCTAAGCCATTCTGTAGGAATGATGAAAAAGAGACCAATACCTCGTCCTTCACAAGGAAATTGCTAACTGCTTGTTGGGACCAGGGAAAGATCTCAACTTAGCAGTGAGGAAAAGACAGACGTGCTATCCAAAGCTGGGGCAGCTTCAAAGAACAGCTCAAAGTAGAGAAAAACAGTGTGCTGGCTGCATGAGAAATTTTTAATATTTTAACATCTGTCAGAAATGCCATACATACATGTATGTACATACATACATACAAATACATACATACAAATACACATTCCTTTTTAACATTTTAATTAACTGATTTTCGGTATTCTACTTACTGTCTAGGAGGAGGAGGAGCTTCCGGCGATGGCGGTTGCCTTCCTAAGCTCCTAAGCTTACCATGGAGCGTCCCAACTGGGTAGGAGGTTGCTGCCGGCCCTCATGTCATCGGAGGGCCGAGAATTGGGTAGCCCGACCACCCGGGCTTGTTTTGGGCTCGTTTTAGCTCACCAGGGTTGGTCGGAGAAGAACGGAGAGCGGAAGGAGTGGAGCGGCTGTGAGCGGCTGAGGAGGAAGCCGGGAGGCAATGGTGGCGGCGCGCGCAGTGGTGCGAAGGCGCGAAATTTGAACTTCGTTGCGAAAAAATGCAAAAAAAAATGGGAAAAAAGCAAGAGAATGGCACCAAAGAGAACAAGGTTCTCCCTACGACTCCAGAGAAGACAACGAGGCACTGGAGGCTCCGGAGAGGTGAGCAGATCAGGGAGACAGTCAGGAACGGCAAAGGGAGATGGCTGCAGCGTTGGAGGTGTGGAAAGAGCTGCAGCCAGGGACTCCTCTATGACATTTGGCTTTAGCCTGGCTGCTCCCATGCTCCCGGGAACCTGGAGAACCTGGAGAATGTTCCTATAATTTTTGAGAGCTTTACCCAAATTGCAATGATCACTGAGGCGCCGGATGGGGACCAAGATGAATGTGTTGGGGAACCAGAAGTGAGGAGAGGAACTGAAATAACGGCTGGGGATGGCCTAGAACTTCAGAGGCCACTGGAGGCCCATTTCAGGGCTATGGATGGGCTTGACTGATTGCCTAGATTAAAAACAGCTGGGCTCAGAATGCCCCCCCACCCACTAAGGATCCCACATCTGTAATTATATCTACCCTCAACCACCTTAGACTGTTTCCCATTTTTATGACATCTCTGCCTTGCTCCACTTTGGGAATATTTGAACATTTCCCCCCCCCCCGCCTTCTTTCCAAGTACTATCTGGATACTAAAGCCTCCAGCTTTAGTATCCCATTAAGACCTTAGCCCTCCGGCTATTGACTTTTACTACCTGCACCCTTACCCAATTGGGCTTTAATATTTTATCAATTTATTCAAGGTTAGACCTGCTCCGCCTGCGGGAGGCCCCTCTCTCGCAGGTATGGCCCTTGGCTCTTACAAGGGCCTGCCTTGATGACGGGTTTGTGAACCCCGAGAGGTGGAAGAAACGGAAGCTGAGGGGATTTTTAGTCAAATGTTTTACATTGTTTTTAGGGGGTTCCAGGAAGGGGGGGTGGGTTAACCAGGCCGGGAGGGAAGCCAGCGCCAGTCGAATGGGTGAGTCCAGGAGGGAAGTGAGCGGGGTGGGGGGGGAGAGGGAACAAATTATTCCAGTAGAGGGTTGTTTTATTACATCGGTCGCGGGGAGGGGGGATGCGAGGACAAGAGAAGATCACAAGGTCGGTTGGGAGACCGTGGCTGTTGGCTACGCCCGGTCGTTTGTACCAACCCCCGCAGCCTAGGTGGTCAGGAACTACAGAGCCAGGGCCTGCGACTGATCCTTTGCAATGCAAGGTCCGTAACCAACAAGGCCCCCCTCATTAGTGAGTTGATCTCGGAGGGGGAGCTGGACCTTGCAGGGATAACGGAGACCTGGTTGGGCCACGAGGGTGGTTTACCCCTCGTGGAAATGTGCCCACCGGGTTTCCGTGCATTCCATCAGCCTTGGGCCCTGGGTAAGGGTGGTGGAGTGGCGGTAGTTATACGGGATGGTCTGGAACCGAGAGAGTTCACTGTTCCTCAGATACCCGGTTGTGAATCCCTAGGTGTGAAATGGGGCCCAGGGAGGCAGTTGGGCCTGCTGATTGTATACTTGGCTCCTCGCTATACATCAGCGGCCCTGCCCGAGCTCCTCGAGCTGATCTCAGAGACGGCGGTTGAGATCCCCAGGCTTTTGGTCATGGGGGACTTCAACCTGCCGTCGACGGGAGCAGCATCTGAGGTGGCTCGGGAGTTCATGGCTTCCATGACAGCCATGGGCCTGACCCAATTAATTCAGGGCCCCACACACGAAGGCGGTCACACACTGGACCTTATTTTTGTATCTGAACAGTGGACGAGTGATCTGGGAATAGGGGACTTAGTCATTACTCCCCTGTCATGGTCAGATCACTCATGTCTCCGGCTCGACTTCCCTTCCGCTACCCCCACCGCGAGGAGGCGGAGCCAGCCTCTCCAAGCTGGTACCGCCCCAAGCACCTGATGGAACCGGATAGGTTCCAGACGGAACTTGGGCCACTACCTGTAGCCCTGACCCGCGCTCAGTCGGAGGACCTAGTGGCCGCCTGGAATACAGCGGTGGCTGGGGCCTTGGACCGGGTTGCGCCTTTGCGACCTCTCCTGCGGCAGCGATCCACCCGAGCTCCTTGGTATACCGAGGAGCTGAGGGTGATGAAGCGCCATAGGAGACGTCTAGAGAGCAGGTGGAGATCCTCACGCTCCGAGTCTGATCGAACACAGGTAAGAACCTATTTACGGACCTACCTTGTGGCATTGAGAGCGGCCAAACGTAGACATTGTGCCGCTCTTATTGCGTCCGCAGATAACCCCCCTGCTGCCCTGTTTAGGGTGACCCGCTCTCTCCTGTCACAGGGGACGCGGGGGGCACCCTTGCAGGGTAGAGCAGAGGAGTTTGGGGAATATCTGCAGGACAAAGTCGCTCAGATCCGGAGCGGATGGGCCCCCTCCAGTGGGCCAGACGAGCCGTCAACAGTGAGTCTTGTGAGACCATTCTGGGAGGAGTTTGACTCTGTTGCCCCCAAGGATTTGGACAGGTTGCGTGGACGGTTGCGACCCACCACATGTTCAATGGACCCGTGTCCCTCCTGGCTGGTACTGGCATCCTGGGAGGTGACACGAGGCTGGCTTCTAGGCCTGGTGAACGCCTCATTGGGTGAGGGCTTCCTACCAACTGCCTTGAAAGAGGCGGTGGTGAGGCCCTTGCTCAAGAAGCCTTCACTGGACCCAATGGAGCTGGCTAATTATCGTCCAGTCTCCAACCTTCCCTTTTTAGCGAAGGTTGTTGAGAATGTGGTGGCACAGCAATTTCCACGACACCTTGACGAATCCGAATATCTAGACCCACGCCAGTCCGGCTTCCGACCCGGGCACAGCACAGAGACAGCCTTGGTCGCGCTGGTTGATGAGCTCTGGAGGGCCAGAGATAGAGGTTGTTCCTCTATCCTGGTCCTATTAGACCTCTCGGCGGCTTTTGATATCATCGACCATGGTATCCTATTGCGCCGGCTGGAGGGGATGGGAGTCGGAGGCACCGTTTTACGGTGGTTCGGCTCCTACCTCTCCGACCGGTCGCAATGTGTGTTGACAGGGGGGCAGAGGTCGACCCTGAGGTCACTCACTTGTGGGGTGCCACAGGGGTCGGTCCTCTCGCCCCTCCTGTTCAACACATATGTGAAGCCGCTGGGAGAGATCATCCGTGGTTTTGGGCGTCCTCCTTGATGCCCGGCTGTCAATGGACGACCATGTGGCAGCCGTGGCTAGGGGGGTGTTCCACCAGATTCGCCTGGTGCGCCAATTGCGCCCCCTTCTGGACCGGGATGCCCTACGCACGGTCACTCATGCACTGGTGACGTCTCGCCTGGACTACTGTAATGCTCTCTACATGGGGCTTCCCTTGGGACGCGCACGAAGACTGCAGCTAGTCCAGAACGCAGCCGCGCGGGCAGTCATGGGGAGTACTAGGTACTCCCACGTAACACCGCTCCTGCGCGAGCTGCACTGGCTACCTGTGGTCTTTCAGGTGCGTTTCAAGGTTTTGACCACCATCTTTAAAACGCTCCATGGCATAGGGCCTAGTTACCTGTGGGATCGCATCCTCCCACATACATCCCTGCGGCCATTTCGCTCTCACAGGGAGGGGCTTCTCCTGGTGCCGTCCACTAGGCAATGCCAACGGGCGACACCAAGGAGTAAGGCCTTCTCTGTGATGGGCCCAACCCTCTGGAATGACCTCCCCCCCGACATTAGAACCACCACTGACTTCCGCTCCTTCCGGCAGAAACTGAAGACTCACCTGTTCCGACTGGCTGGTCTGGCATAATTCTTAACGTCTACCTCCTGGCATATATATTTCCTACTGGTTTTTTAGGGGACTTAATTTTATAGGACACTGGGGTTTTAAACTTTGTATATTTTAAATTATTTATTTAGCAATTACAGTTCTGTCTATTTTTATCCTCCTCTTATTTATGTATTTATCCATTTAATAATTTTTAATTGTTATTATGTATGATGTTTTTGATATGGACTGTACACCGCCCCGAGTCCCTTTTGGGAGAGGGGGCGGTCTAGAAGTGCTAATTAAATTAAATTAAATTAAATTAAAAGTCTATAACCAAATAAAAAATTGTTTATTTGATTGATTGATTGTTATGTGATGTGTGAAACATGCCTTCAATCTTCAAGTCCACGAATTGCCCTTGGTATCCCTGTTATTTTTTAGGATTTTAAAGTAGTAATCACCAAGAGTATGTGGTATAGCCCTCTTCTTAACCTCCAACCAATGTTCCCAAGGAGGAAAGAGTCATGATGGAGCAAAGGCTGTCAAGCTCAGAATAGTGAATAGTTGATAAAAGGCAGAAAGCAAAATAAGATCTGAAGGAAGATTTGAGTTCCCAACATATAAAGGTTGACACAGTATTTACAATATCTAGTTGCACATCTGCCATTGCTTTCTATGTTGTAGTATGAGAAACTAACTAACTTAAAAATTAAATCCAAAATGTAACATGCAAAAATAAAATGACCAATCCAACTGGGGTCAGGAGACTATTCATTTACAACATATTTTCTCTTTTTTATCTGTCCATTTTTGAATTTTTTGAATAGATTTGTGTTTTTGCTGAATTTGCTAATTCATCTGAATTCATGCTTTTAAGGCTCTGCATTTGACACAGATGAGAGACCTAGCATGCAAATAATGTGTAGAAAATTAAAATGTTTTCCATCTAAGTCACTATAGGAAATAAAGTTCAAGAATAGCATGGCTAATTCATAAATCAATCCATGTTTAAAGCAAAGGTAATTAGATATATGTGTGCAATATAATGGAGATTTCTACTGATAGTGTTGTTGTTCATCAATATTTATCTCTTTCTTAGCTTATTGCTGGCTAGTATTTAAGCATGTTTTCCTCATCATGACTATATCTCCTTTACTGCTGATATACTGAAATCTGGAAAGTTAACTAGATTCTAGAAAGTTGATTCTTAGAATTTCTAAATACAGGTAATCCTCAATTTACAACAGTTCATTTAGAGACCATTCAAAGTTACAACATCATTGAAAAAAGTGACATGACCATTTTTCATACTTATGACCATTGCAGCATCCCCATTGTTATGTGATCAAAATTCAGACACTTGTCAACTGGTTCATATTTATGACCTTTGCAGTGTCCTGGGTTCAATGTGACCCCCTCTTTGAGATCTTATGAGAAGCAAAGTCAATGGGGAAGCCAGATTCACTTAACGATCATACTACTATCTTAACAACTGCAGTGATTCACTTAACAACTATGGAAAGAAAGGTCATAAAGTGAGACAAAACTCACAACAAATGTCTGAGTTAGCAACATAAATGTGCTCAATTGTGGTCATAAGTTGGGGATTACTTGTATAGAAGTTATGATTAGTTTCTCATAAACAGTGATTCCCAGAATATCACTTTTTATATACAAAAACATAAAAAGATTCCAATTTTTTTCATGTCGTTTGAATATATTAAATAAATGCAAAAAGTCAGTTTAAGCACTTCACCCTCTTCCCTAGAAAAGTTGCTTTGTAAAGTAACAAAAACAAAACAAAAAAACACGCAAAAAACACACAAAAAAACATAAAATCTTTCTTACCAACAATCATATGGTTGCAGACATCACAGAATGTGGGTTTTTTGAAAATATGTTCCTGAAAAATGTGAGTCTTGTCTTCTGATTGGAGATGAGTTTTGGTTGGAGTGGAGTTTTGACTTTCCAAATTAGGGAGCTGCCCCCTTTTAGAGGTGATTTCTGATAGCAAATCTACTTGCAACTTTGTGCCACAATTTGTTTGTTGAAAAAAGTTATCTGCACTTTTACTCCTCAAACTTTTGGTCTTGAAAGAAAGTGATCGTTTCAATTTCTGGAGCTGAAAAAAAATTAACAATAGCATTTTTTCCAAAAGGCAGGATTCAGAATACATGGCATGTAACCATTATATGCAATTTCCATTGATATTTAGTGTTCTGGCAATTTCAAGTAACTAGAATTCCAATACAGCCAAGAGACCTTCAATAACAATCACAAACCTGCAATAGAGCCAATCTTGCCTATTTGTTTATTTTTTTAAATATGAGCTTTCAGATGCCATAACATGTTAATACAAGCCATAAAATGTTAATGCAAGCTGGGTAAAAGAAGTTAAAGTCCATCAAAGACCTTTATATACTTTCAAAGCCTATTCTAACCAACATGCTATTTATACAATTATATTTCAGCATCACTAAGACATAGGCAAATCCACACTTAATTAATATGGAAAGACTGCTGCTAATTTGTTCATGGGTAACAGTGGGATAACAGCAAAAGCCCTGTTGTAGTTCTAGCTGTGCTGAAATTCTGAGGGCGCCAGCCTTTTCCCAGATTTGTTTGTTCTTGCATTGGATAGCTGCCAGTTCAAATACTTGACCTCAAAGTAGGTGGGAGGGGGAGGAATACTGAGGGAAATGGGCCACAGAGTTAATAGAGCACTGTGCCTAGCAAGGGGGAAAGAGCACAAGAGGAGGCTTCTTCTAATTTGCTCTGGGTCAAAAAAGGAAGCAGTAATACTGCTGGCAATGTAAGAGGGCATTAAACTTATCTAGTTTAGACACTCAGAGAAATAGGCATTTGAGGCATTACTATTTCAAAAGTTTCAAATCATTTTCTTCAGTCAAATCTGCAATGATCACCTGCATATTTGCCACATTGGATTCAAGCACACTCAATTAGTACACAGACTTCAGGGGCTTGTGAGCTATACTCAGTCTTTAGATACTGTGCAGAGGACTGCATTCCAAAATTGAATGGGATTAACACTAATTTAATTTAAATTAAGGCAAGTAAACTTTACTTTACTTTACTTTACTTTATTTGGACTTTTATACCGCCCCCTCTCCCCAAAGGGACTAGTTTCTGCATTTATTTTCAATATAGCATCTCCCTTCTATTTCTTTAAATGTTACTATTTTTGGCAATTTTTGGAAGGGCTTTGAAGAACCAAAGCAAACATCCTGAAGGATGCATGCAGACTTAAGGATTCAGATTTGCACCCAATATACAAGAGGCTATAATGAAATGTCTGTAAGATTTCCTCCCTGCTAATTCAGTGCTACTACTTGGCTAAACTCTTATATTCCCCTCCTGTTCAAAATGATTGTCATTCTATAAACTTTCCGCAAATAAGGACTAGTCTCCCTTTATTTATTTATCAGCACAAATGCAACACAAATGTAACAAAGGCAACATTTAAAAAATGGCTTTCTGCCTGGATGGCTCCTAGGGTGAGCCGAAAGACAGAAAAAAGAAAGCAGTATGCTCCCTCCCATATTTGGGCATACCAGGGGTTGTGACACAATACATACCTATTTCCCTGGCTTAGCTGATAAAGGAGGAGAGCCACTGTGGCTTAGTGCCTAATATGTAATACAGTCCAGGTTCAATTCCCAGCAAGGGTATGGCTAGCTGATGAGAGCTAAATAGCTTGAAATAGCTCTATACTAGTCTCCCTTTATTTATTTATCAGCACAAATGCAATGTGTGTGTGTGTGTGTGTGTGTGTATGCTTTTTTGGTAGATTTTCACGGGTGTAGGTATGCTGGTCTTCTTGTATTTGGGTCTTTTCCCATTCAAAATTGAGATTGTCTTGGCAACGTTTCGGTGAGGTCTCACTTGCCATCTTCAGGCTGGTGTTTTCGGCTTCATGTTTGTTTGAGTAAAGCCTTTACTCATTAGACAATCTCAGTCTTACACAGGAAAAGACCCGAATACAACAAGATCAGCATATAAAAATTATAATTTTTAAACAAACATAAAACAAACAGACATAGACACACACACAATACATAAAAATCATCCTCCAGTTACGTACAGTATATCGATTGGTTACAAAGCTTGGTGCTTCCTCACAATAGTCCCCGCTTACAGTTTACACAAATTCTCATATCATCAATCCAATATATATGTAAACAATTATTATGATTATTAAACATTCATTTGACTATAACTGTTATTACAGCCTTTTATATAAAATATTCTAAATTTAAAGTAAATCTATATTATGGCATTTCATTACTTCCTCCTAAAATCATCCAATAATATTACATCTTTTTACCATATTCTATATAAAAATTGTTCATATTTAATAACAAGGCTTTTAAACATCCTCTCCATAGTCCTCATTTACAATTTGTATAAAATTTCATATTATCAATCTAGTGTATATAGAGGCATTATTATCATTGTTACTCATTTATTTGACTATAACTATTATCACTCCATTTTATATATAATACACTACATTTAACTAAATTTAACTTAATTTTTATTATGACCTTTCATTACATTCTCCTGTATTCTTCCAATAATAGTGCAATTTTTATATCTCTTGCCATTTGAAGTATTAGTGTTCTGGTTATATGGACTTCTCTTAGCAACTTGCTGCTCATTGCGTATCTTGTAAAGACTCTAAACCCTCCATCTGTTCCTTCCATCAGCTTGCCTTTAGTTATCACTGATGCTTCTGCCAAAATTTCTCTCATTAATTCTGTCAAATTTTCTCCTGTTTCTTCTTCTATATTTTGAGGTATAAGATAGAGTTCCAATCCGTTGATCTCCCCTTTCCATATTCCACTCTTGCAATTTCCAACCACGCTCAGTTTACTGCCAATATCAACAATTTTCTTATCTCTTTGTTCTATATTATCCATCTCTTTTCAATGTTCTCTGTTGTTACCAATATTTTTTGAATTTCTAGCATAATCATTAGCAATATTAATGTTTCTTTTTCATGTTGTGCCATTCTTCCAACTTATAAACACTGCCACTATAACATCCAAGGCTTTTTTGTTAAATTTGAAGCATTCATTATAATCTTTCAAGTCAAGAGTTCTTTTCACTCCAGTCCAACTACTGATAATACTTCAAAAGAGCACCTGTATAAACAACCCATCCTCTTCCCATTATCACTTTCAATAAACAAACTCAAAAGCCTTGAAAATGTTCTAAGAGAAAAGAGAAAAACAATGTTTCCAAACCTCCAGCCTCTAAGTGGCAGTGTTACTTCTTTTTTCCTCCTGCTTTTACATCCCTCTTTGTATTCCAAACTTAAGGAGAAAAGTTCTTAAAAGAAAAACAATCCGATCAAGCATTGTAAAAAAAAGAAATTCTTAATCGATAAGTATGAAAAAAAGAATGAAAACTAGAAGAAGAAAAATTAACCAATCCAATTTAAAAAGTAGGAAACATTTGTAAAAATTCCATCCATAAATAGAAAAAATTAAAAAAAGATAATACACTAAGTTTAATTCTGGCTTAATCTCACCGCTTGCTCTCTTCTGTCCTCAAATTTAATTTAACTTCTAGGTTTTTGGGGTGATCTCTTCTCTAATAATAAAATTTATCTCATCAATTCGACATACTTTCACTCCTGCTTTCCTTCTGTTCTGGAGCTGTCTCAACTTCAGCAGCTTCAATGGCTGCTTCTCTGTCGCCAAAAAAAAGAGCTTATCCTGGATCAATCAGGGATTTTGCCATGTCCCTGAGATCAGCAGGATGTGCCCTTCTCTATTACCATCTCTATGGGACGGTTTAGGTCCAAAAGGACCGTCCAGTGGCAGAGATATCGACGGTGATCTTGGAGCTCCAAGATTGCACATCATGTCATCGCGACATCAGCTCCACCCCCAAGATGTAGCAGGTTTCATGGGGTGCTTTATTCTCAAACCCAATATGGAATCAACTAAAGATTCTGTCTGTGGAGCCCTCAAGGCTCTTTAAAAACCAATACCAAGTCAACTGTAAAAGCCCTTCACTTAAGTTCCACCCAATTCTGGGGAACCAATTGTTCCTGAGAGTCTCTGGATGTAGATGAAGTCATCTAACATGAAACAAATTGAATATATTGATGCAGAAGCTTCATGACTTCTTGGCTCACTCATCAGAAGAATCAGAGGACACAAATTCTCCCCAAATATTATATATGAGAAAAAATATAGAATGCCTGGAAATATTCCAGCCTCAGTGGAAAACAGCAAGGAAGAGGGTAGTAGCTCTTCTGAATGATCCAAATAATTAGGAGTGCTCCAAAAGAAAACCCACAGCTGTAACAAAATTAAGTTGGAACAAAGTTTAGATGAAACCATGACTCAAGATATTTCAAATGAAAACTCAGAAAATGAAGTTGATGTTAATAGTTTGCCAAAAGAAATTATTGTTGTACAACCAGAGCTAGTACTTAATGATGACAAAGATGACTTTAAAGGACCTGAATTTAGGGACAGAAATACTACTAAATTAAAACCAGAAGCAGCAAAATGAATTGTTCAGTGAAGTTGATGAATTTTTTTAAATTTCAAATAAGGAGAAGACAGGCAATTCAAGACAATTTATAAGACACGCTTTCAGCGTTCCAAATATCATGCAGAATTAAATCATTGTCCAAGGCAAAGTAGTCCTTAAAACTCCAATTTAATAAGACAGTCATGTTGGCATTATGCTGTTGAAATTTCAACTCTAATGTACATCCGGTGAATTCACCCAGTTAAAAGTTCATCATTTATCCCCACACCCCATAATTCATCACATGGTCCAATCTTCATCTTCCACGCTGGCATGTACACCCCTCTTCTTCCGGCCAGGTGTCGAGGTGCGGAGACAAAAGACGACCTTGAGCTTCTAAGAAATCCATAACAATACATTCCACAATCCTACTCCTTTCTATTCCCCCCTCCCAACTACTATACCAATGAAACAGCATAATATATATATGTTTTAATTATGTGGCAGGCCAAAGATCCTAAAAGGAACAGAATTACAGGCCTGACACACGCCTTGTAAAGAGGCATCTGTTAAAAAAAAGCAAGCATGAAGTTTCAAAGAAAATGTGTTGAAAAGAAAACAGAATGTTTCATCTGTAAAAGACAATAGGAGCTCTTCAGGAAAGCGAAGCAAACTTTGGGGGAAATTACGGAATTTATCTTCTGATGATACAGGAAGTTCCCAAAGCAAGAACAAAGTAGTGAATTCTTAGATGAGATAAAGAAAACTAAAAAAGAAATCATAAATGAGAGAAAGACCTTTGAAAGGAGGAAAAGTGATTCCTTGTCTGAAATTGAGAAGCCTTCTCCTGAAAAAGATAATTGGAGTGCTTCTGGTAGTATCAGAAAGAAAGAAAAAGACTTGAGGAAGGAACTTAAGAGGGAGAAACTCCAAGATAATGTTTCATATACTGAGAAATCTCCCCAAATGAAGAGGTCTGTGACCTGTTGGATGACAATTTAAATAAAAAGAGAAAAAAAGAAAAGCCCTAAAAGGAGGAATTAAAAACAACTACCAAGAAGTGAGTTACTATTGTTTCCTGATGAAGAGTGATGAGGAGAAAAAGAGGAAAATGAGAGGGACAGCCAAGAAGGGAAATAGCAAAGGTAAAGAGACAGGAAAACAAGCTTTAAAAACCCCAAGGACACATCTGTCAATACTGCTGCCACATGCTGAAAATGAAAATTTTAATTCAACAGGCAAAGAAAGCAATGATGAGCAAAAAATAAAACCAGTAACAGAAGGTTTGTCGGTGAATTGAAAAGTGGGGTTTTTTCAGTCTTCAGGAGATGAAGGAGAGCATAAATCTGCAGCTGTGCCAAATGGAAGAAGAGGAAGATGACACTGATAATCCCAAGAATAGGTATGATTCCATCCGTAAGGACTTTAAAAAGATTATAACACACCCTAAGTATGGGCACAACCAGAGCAACAAAACAGCAAGCAGGTTGTAAAAACCAGAAGTGCCTGCCTTGTACAGACTTGCTCACAGGCTTTCTGCCAGCTTGCACAAGAGGCCTTGTGGTAGGTTAGAGGGTGGATCTCAGTTGAAGTCTGGAATGTTACTAACTTCCCTGTGAGATTGAAAGATTGGATTTTGTTGGGACAAGTGAACCACCCACCCTTGTCATACTGCTCGATACAGGAGAAAAGACTGAGGGTGAGGTTTCAATAGGTTCTATTCAATTCTACCAGAAGAACACATAGCCACCCTCAGAGTGGCAGGAGAGGGCTAGAGACAAACTTGGGAGGTGGCGGCACCTGTTCTCAAAAGACAAATTTAATGTGGGGTGTGCTGTGCTAGGAGCGCTCAACATTGAAAGATGTCTTTCCAAGAAAAGTCTTGGTGGATCCCCTTAAATGACTTAGATGACCGCAGAGAGATTGTAGCAGAATTGTACTGGAATCATCCAAAAATCTCAGAGCCCTACATCTCTCCCATAATAGTAGACTGGAAGAAGAATTTGTCCCTGAGGATGTGCATAGATTACCATACCATCAATTGGAGGACCATTCCAGATCAGTACTCTCCAGATCAAAGTCACCCTACATTGCTTATCAGGGGCAAAATGGTTTAGTGTGCTGAATCTGAGAAATTGCTCCCATCAACAGATGATAGAGAGAAAATTGTTTTCGTTTGTCCTTTGGGGTACTATGAATTCAATCAGATGCCTCAAGCATTGTCAGGTATCCCAGTGACCTTTCAGCAACTTATGGAGTGGATGGTGGGAAACATGAATTTTAAAAATATTTATTTTTTATTTATATATAAATATTTTGAAATATTTTGAAAACAGTGTATTTTCTAGATATTTCCTTTTAGCAAAATAACAATAAATATGCTAACAGTTATAAAAATAATATATGTAGTAATTATAACAATTATAATTGCATTATTTGTGCTTCTATTAATTATACTGACCTATACTTATAGTCATACATAATGTTAATCTTTTACATACACATAATAATCTTTCTTCTTCTAAATTCTACCTCTTGTATCTAGCCACTGGTAGAACCTATTCCATGTTGACTAATACTTTGTATCTCCTTTATCTTTTATTTTTAATGTCAGTCTGTCCATTTTTGCACAATCCAATATTTTCCAAATTATGTTCTCACATAATTTTATTTCAAATATTTTTCCAATACTGTGCAAATACTGTCAATACATGAAGTATTAAGTATATAGTCCTTTCGTCATAACTTTCTGGTATTATACCTAACAAAAATATTTCTGGCTTTAAATCTATATGCTGCTTAATTATTTTTTCCAACCACATATGTATTTTAGTCTAATATTTATGTGATGCGTCCATCACATATGATAATAAGTACCTGGTATCTGATTGCATTTCCAACATTTGACGGACATACTTCTAGAGATCTTTGCTAATCTTGATGGTGGCAGAAGCCACCTATAGAAAATTTTGTATAAATTTTAATTATATGCAGTGGCCATTGTCTGCTTATAATTTCTATCCCATTTGCCATTTATCTAATTCTATAGTGTATCCAATTTTTTTGCCCATACTATCATTGTTTCTTTAACTTATTCATCTTCCATTTTAAAGCTTAGTAGGTAATTATATAGTTTCCTTATCAATTTTTCATCTGTCCCTAATAGTATTTGATCAAGTATTGTTGGTTCTTTATAAAACCCCATATTTCCACATCTCTCTCATATCTTGATTGTATTTGCAAGTGCAGTCACCATGCTAGGACTATCCCTTGGTTCTGAAATTCCTGTCTAATTTTTTCTTCCTTGTTTAAAATGTCTTTGTAGGATACAATTTTTTTTGCCAAATTGACAATATTTTGATTTATTAATGCTCCATTGTAGAAAGCCAAATTGATATTTTCCTATAGTTTTTTAATTTAACTTTTTCCTATACTAAAAATAAAGCATTCCTCACATTGTTCCTTTTAAAGTATCTATGTGCTGTATTCCTTCCATACCACAGAAAAGTATGCCACCGTAATTGAAGATCATGGCCCCCCAGTAACAACAATCTTCTATGTCTCAAGTTTATCCAATCTTTCACCCATGTAATCACAGATGCCTCATAATACAACTCCCAGTCTGGTAGCCCAAAACTCCCATTGCATTTAGACTCCTGTAGCATTTTCAATCTTATTCTTGCTTTTTTCCCTTGCCAGATGTATTTCAAAATTATTTTATTTACTTCCTCAAAATATTTTTTCTGTAGTTTTACTAGCATTGTTTGGAATAAGAAAAGTAGTTTCGGCAATATATTCATTTTTATAATAGTTATTCTTCCTATCATTGAAAATTGTAGATTCTTCATTTTCTCCAAGTCCAGCTTAATTTTCTGCATTAACTTTGTATAATTATCATCCTTAATTGTTGCACATCTTGCTGTTAAATGAATTCCTAAATATTTCACTTTCAGTACTATCTGAAGATCTATCTTCTTTGTCAATTCATTTTTCTGCTTAATAGTTCCTGACTAATATTTTTTATTTGTTTTCAGTCCTGCAACTTCTCCATACTCCTCTATTTTACCTATTAGTTTGGGGTTGGTTTCTAATGGTTTTTCAAATATAAAAACCAGGTCATCTGTAAACGCTTGTAATTTATACTTTTCTTTTTTATTTCCATTTCTTTTATTTCTGTATCCTGCCTAATATTTCTAATTAACATTTCCAATGTTAGTATAAATAGCAGTTGAGGCAATAGGCATTCTTGTCTTGCCCCTTTTTAATATAAACATTGTCTGTCACGTCCCCATTCACAATAACCTTTGATCTCTGTGTTGTCTAAATTGCCTTGATCATATTTATATTTTTTTTTGCCAAAGTCCATACACTTTAATTATTGCATCATAAATTGCCACGTTACATTATCAAAGGCTTTCTGGGCATCTAGAAAAATCAATGCCAATTGCTTTTCACAGTGTACTTCATAATACTCCACCGTATCTAAGATGATTCTCATATTATTTTTAATTTGCCTTTTAGGTAAAAACCCATTTTGATCAGGGTATATGAACTCATTTAAAAAAAATCTCTTAAGTCTTTCAACTATTATTGAAGCAAATATTTTGCAATCTGCATTTAAAACTGACTATAGTTCTTTATTTGTGTTAAATCTGAATCTTAGCTTCTAACAAAGCTTCATTATACACCCCTAACTTTGACAAGCTTAATGTATCTTGTAGGTTTTTGTAGATTTCTTTCCCCCCTAATATATTATTATTGTTTTATATTATAAAATCCATTTCTATAGTGAACAGTGAGTTTTCTAGGTGTCCATTGTGTTATAATCATCATAATCATTATAATCATGTACATATAGACATATATGTGATATCAATCATTGAAAAGAACACTATCTTCCATTATAATATGACCATCAAAATATTTACTAATCAGTTTTTCTTTCTTACGTAATCCATATCTCACATAAATCCACTCATCTAACCTCTGTGTCTGTCAGCTAACCCTTTGCAGAAAAGTTTCCATGTCACAAAATATTCTGAACCTTCTTTTTCTTTGACTTTTAAGGCAAATCTATCTATTTCTGCACATTCCAGAAATTTTTTTATTATATAATCATCTGTAGGGGGTTGTACATTTTTCCAGGATTGTGCATATATAATCCTGGCTGCTGTTAGAATATGTAAAATTAAATATGTCTTACCTTTATTATAATTTCCTGTAAGTATGCCCAACAGGAATGTCTCAGGTTTCAAGTCTATGCATTGTTTTGTCATAGTTTCCAGTCATATGTCTATTTTTTCCAGTATTTTTTTTGCTTTGGGACACATCCACCACAAATGATAATATAAACCCGGTATTTGGTTGCATTTCCAACATTTAACAGATTTATCTTTATACATATTCACTAATCTTACAGGTGAATAGTGCATCTATAAAACATTTTATACAGATTTTCTTTATACACTGTTGACATTGTGAGTTTATAATTTCTATTCCATAATTTCTGCCACCTGTCCAAATCTATTATATAGTTAAAATTCTTAGCCAAATTATCATAAATTCTTTTACTTGTTCTTCCACCAATTTGACAGTTAATAAATAATTGTATATCCTCTTGATTAATTTTAATCTGTTCCCACTAGAATCTGATCTACTAGTTCATTTGGTTCATTATAAAACCCATACTCCTTTCTATTGTTTTCATATCTGGATTGTATCTGTAATTGTGGCCACCATGATAGATCAATCCCTAATCTTTTTAGTTCTTCTTTGGTTTTTAGTTCTCCCCTTTTGTTTATTTATTTATTTATTTATTTATTATTCGTATTTATAGACCGCCCCTTCTCCCGAAAGGGACTCGGGGAGGTGTACAGTCACTAAAATGCGTTATAAAATACATACATAAAACAGTTAAATAATTAAATACGTAGGTGGAGGAGGTTGCAAGACTGTATATAGAATAATAAATATAGTACATTAAAAGCTTATTAAAACCCCAAACCCAATTAAAATGAATAAATCCCCGGGAGGTAAAACTAAGAAAGTGCCAGGCCAGCTGATTGAAATAGGTGAGTCTTTAACTTTTGCCGGAAGGAACGGAGGTCGGTGGTAGTTCGAATGTCTGGGGGGAGGTCATTCCAGAGGGTTGGGCCCATCACAGAGAAGGATCTACTCCTAGGTGTCGCCCGCTGGCATTGCCTAGCAGACGGCACCAGGAGGAGCCCCTCTCTGTGTGAGCGGATAGGTCGCAGGGACGTGTGTGGTAGGATGCGATCCTGCAGATACCTAGGTCCTATGCCATGGAGCGCTTTAAAGATGGTAATCAGTACCTTGAAACGCACCCGAAAGGCCACAGGTAGCCAGTGCAGCTCGCGCAGGAGAGGTGTTACGTGGGAGTAACGAGTACTTCCCATAATAACCCGCGCGGCTGCGTTCTGAACTAGCTGCAGTCTCCGGATGCGTCCCAAGGGAAGCCACATGTAGAGAGCATTGCAGTAGTCCAGGCGAGACGTCACCAGCGCATGAGTGACCGTGTGCAGGGCACTCCGGTCCAGTAGGGGGCGCAATGGGCGCACCAGGCGAACCTGGTGGAACGCCCCCCTTGCCACGGCTGCCACATGGTCCTCCATTGACAGCCGGGCATCGAGGAGGACGCCCAAATTGCGCGCCCGCTCCACAGGGGACAGCTGTTCGCCCCCTATGGCCAGCGATGGGGTCAGCTGGCTGAACCGAGGCGCCGGTACCCACAGCCACTCAGTCTTGGAGGGGTTGAGTTTGAGTCTGTTGTCCCCCATCCAGACCCCGACGGCTTCCAAACACCGGGACATCACTTCGACAGCCTCGTTGGGGTGGTTTGGGGTTGAAATATACAGCTGAGTATCATCAGCATAGAGATGGTACTCAACCCCAAAACCACGGATGATCTCGCCCAGCGGCTTCACATATGCGTTGAACAGGAGAGGCGAGAGGACCGACCCCTGTGGCACCCCACAAGTGAGTGGCCTCAGGGACGACCTCTGCCCCCCTGTCAACACACATTGCTTCCGGTCGGAGAGGTAGGAGCCGAACCACCGCAAAACGGTGCCTCCGACTCCCATCCCCTCCAACCGGCGCAATAGGATACCATGGTCGATGGTATCAAAAGCCGCCGAGAGGTCTAATAGGACCAGGATAGAGGAACAACCCCTATCTCTGGCCCTCCAGAGATCATCAACCAACGCGACCAAGGCTGTCTCAGTGCTGTGCCCGGGTCGGAAGCCGGACTGGTGTGGGTCTAGATAGTCGGATTCGTCTAGGTGTCGTGGAAATTGCTGCACCACCACATTCTCAACAACCTTCGCCAAGAAGGGGAGGTTGGAGACTGGACGATAATTAGCTAGCTCCATTGGGTCGAGCGAAGGTCTCTTGAGCAAGGGTCTCACCACCGCCTCTTTCAAGGCGGTAGGTAAGTATCCCTCACCCAATGAGGCGTTCACCAGGCCCAGGAGCCAGCCTCGTGTCACCTCCCAGGCTGCCAGTACCAGCCAGGAGGGGCACGGGTCCGTTAAACATGTGGTAGGTCGCAGCCGTCCACGCAACCTGTCCAAATCCTCGGGGGCAACAGAGTCAAACTCCTCCCAGAATGGTCTCTCAAGACTCGCTGTTGGCAGCTCGTCTGGTCCACTGACGGAGGCCCACCCATTCCGGATCTGATCGATTTTGTCCTGAAGATATTCTCCAAACTCCTCTGCTCTACCCTGTAAGGGTGTCTCCCGCGCCCCCTGCGATAAAAGGGAGCGGGTCACCCTAAACAGGGCGGCAGGGCGGTTATCCGCGGACGCAATAAGAGCAGCACAATGTCTACGTTTGGCCGCTCTTATTGCCACAAGGTAAGTCCGCAAATAGGCTCTTACCTGTGTTCGGTCAGATTCGGAGCGTGAGGACCTCCACCTGCTCTCTAGACGTCTCCTGTGGCGCTTCATCACCCTAAGCTCCTCAGTAAACCAAGGAGCCCGGGTGGGTCGATGCCGCAGGAGAGGTCGCAAAGGCACCAGGCAGTCACTAGGTCCTCGGAGCGGGAGCGGGACAAGGCTACAAGAATTGGCCCAAGCTCCGTCTGGAATCTATCAGATTCCATCAGGTGCCTGGGGCGGTACCAGTTTATAGAGTCTGGTTCCGCCTCCTCGCGGTGGGGGATAGCGCCAGGGAAGTCCAGCCGGAGGGATGAGTGGTCTGACCATAACAGGGGCGTGATGACTAAATCCCCTATTCCCAGATCACTCGTCCACTGTTCAGATACAAAAATGAGGTCCAGTGTGTGGCCCCCTTCGTGAGTGGGGCCCTGCACTAATTGGGTCAGGTCCATGGCCGTCATGGAAGCCATGAACTCCCAAGCCACCTCGGAAGCCGCTCCCGTTGACGGCAAGTTGAAGTCTCCCATGACCAAAAGTGTGGGAGTCTCAACTGCCGTCGCTGAGATTAGCTCGAGGAGCTCGGGCAGGGCTGCTGATGCATAGCGAGGAGCCAAGTATACAATCAGCAAGCCCCACTGCCTCCCTGGGCCCCAGTTCACACCAAGGGACTCACACCCGGGTATCTGAGGGACAGTGAATAGGCTCTTACCTGTGTTCGGTCAGATTCGGAGCGTGAGGACCTCCACCTGCTCTCTAGACGTCTCCTGTGGCGCTTCATCACCCTAAGCTCCTCAGTAAACAAAGGAGCCCGGGTGGGTCGATGCCGCAGGAGAGGTCGCAAAGGAGCAACCCGGTCCAAGGCCCCAGTCGTCGCCCTATTCCAGGCAGTCACTAGGTCCTCGGAGCGGGAGCGGGACAAGGCTACAGGAATTGGCCCAAGCTCCGTCTGGAATCTATCAGATTCCATCAGGTGCCTGGGGCGGTACCAGTTTATAGAGTCTGGTTCCGCCTCCTCGCGGTGGGGGATAGCGCCAGGGAAGTCCAGCCGGAGGGATGAGTGGTCTGACCATAACAGGGGCGTGATGACTAAATCCCCTATTCCCAGATCACTCGTCCACTGTTCAGATACAAAAATGAGGTCCAGTGTGTGGCCCCCTTCGTGAGTGGGGCCCTGCACTAATTGGGTCAGGTCCATGGCCGTCATGGAAGCCATGAACTCCCGAGCCACCTCGGAAGCCGCTCCCGTTGATGGCAAGTTGAAGTCTCCCATGACCAAAAGTCTGGGAGTCTCAACTGCCGTCGCTGAGATTAGCTCGAGGAGCTCGGGCAGGGCTGCTGATGCATAGCGAGGAGCCAAGTATACAATCAGCAAGCCCCACTGCCTCCCTGGGCCCCAGTTCACACCAAGGGACTCACACCCGGGTATCTGAGGGACAGTGAACTCCCTCGGCTCTAAACATTCCCGCATAACCACCGCCACCCCTCCACCCTTACCCAGGGCCCGAGGCTGATGGAATGCACGGAAACCCGGTGGGCACATTTCCACGAGGGGTAAACCACCCTCGTGGCCCAACCAGGTCTCCGTTATCCCTGCAAGGTCTAGCTCCCCCTCTGAGATCAACTCATTAATGAGGGGGGCCTTGTTGGTGACAGACCTTGCGTTGCAAAGCATCAGCCGCAGGCCCTGGCTCTGTAGGACCTGTCCACCTAGACTGCAGGGGTTGGTACAAGCGACCGGGCGTAACCAACAGCCACGGTCTCCCAACCGACCTTGGGATCTTATCCTGTCCTCGCATCCCCTCCTCCCCCGCGACCGTTGTAATAGGACAACCCTCTGCTTTAGTGACCTTTATATTCCCCCCCTCCACCGCATCCCCGTCCTTCCTGGACTCACCTGTCTGTCCGGCTCTGGCCCTCCTCCCGGTCTGATTAACCCTCCCCCCCACCCTGGGACCCCCTAAAAAAGATAAAAAACATTTTACTAAAAATCCCCTTAGCTTCCGGTTCCTGCACCTCTCGGGGTCCATGAACCCGTCATCAAGGCAGGCCCTTGAGAGAGCCAAGGGCCATGCCTGCGAGAGAGGGGCCTCCCGCAGGCGGAGCAGGTCTGACCTCGAGTAGATTGTTAAAAACCCAGTGGGGTAAGGGTGCTGGTAATGAAAAGTTGGTAGACGGGGGTTAGAGTCTCAATAGGAAGTAGGAGGCTTCAATGTCCAGTTAGTACTTGGATGAGGGGGGGGGGCGGGAAATGATCAAATATCCCCAAGTGGTGAAAGATGGCAGAGATGACAGAAAGGTGGGAGACAGTCCAAGGTGGTTCCAGATGGGGGGGGGCGTTCTTGGCCCAGTTGTTCTTGGCCTAGGTAACTGTTCAGGCCTATCCATGGCCCTGAAACAGGGCCTCCAGTGGCCTCCGGTGTTCCAGGCCACCCCCAACTGTTGTTTTATACCTTCGCCCTCACTCCTGGTTTCCATCCAGAACGCCCAGGTGGGCACACTCCACCTTGGCCCCCCACCCGGCGCTCCAAAGTTCTCCACGGTTTAGGATAAAGTTCTCCAAAATTCTCCAAGATCGTAAACCATTCGGCGTCCTCTGTATGTCTTATTGTATCTTATACTTTTATCCATATTTATGACATTTAATTATCCACCCCTCCATTATAGATAACCATACTGGCACTTTCATGTACTGTTGCTCTTTGATTTTGGTCCATACTAGCAGTAATGAATTTTTAATATAATGCCTCTGGAAGTAGCCTTATCATACTATAAGAAGGCATGCCATCCCAATTGCAGATCATGACCTTTCAGTGTTAATAGCCGTATATTCCTCAAATTAACCAATCTTTCATCCAGGTCAGTGCCAATGCTTGGTAGTATAGCTCCCAATTCGGAAGACCAAAACTTCCTCTAGTTTTAACATCTTGTAACATTATTAATTTTATTCTCACTTTTTTCCATGCCATACATATCATCTTATTTAGTTCTTCAAAATATTTCCCTCCAGTTTTATTGGTATCATCTCAAACAGGTTCAATCATCTCAACAGAATATTCATCTTAATTGTAGCTATTCTACCCAGTAAAAGCAATTACAGATTTTTCCAATTTTCCAGATCTGCTTTAATTTGGGCTTTCAGTTTGTCATAATTATCTTCTTTGAGAGAAACATCTTGCTGTTAATTGAAACCCCAAATATTTGACTTTCTTTACAATTTGCATGTTAATCATTCTTGTAAATTCTCTCTTTTGTTTCTGTAAAGTTTTTAACCAATATTTTCATTTTCTCTTTATTTATTTTTAAACCTGCAATTGCCCCATATTCTTCTATCTTTGTAATTAATTCAGGTCCTGTTTCCTGTGGCTCTTCTAAAATAAAAACCAAGTCATCAGCAAAGGCCTGTAATTTATATTCCTCCTTCTTAATTCTCATACCTTTTATTTCACTATCTTGTCTAACATTCCTGGCTAATACCTCTAATGTTAATATAAATAACAGAGGGGATAAGGGACAACCTTGCCTTTCGTGTTAATAAATTTCTCTCCGAAGTCTATATATTTTAATTGTAAAAACAAACTACCAGCTCAGATTATCAAAAGCTTTCTGTGCGTCAAGAAAAATCATTGCTATCTGTTTTCCTGGATGTGTCTCATAATATTCCAGTGTGTTCAGAATCATCTGCATATTATTTTTGATTTGCCTCTTAGGTAGAAAGCCATTCTTGCTCTCTACATGGGGCTTCCCTTGGGACGCATCCGGAGACTGCAGCTAGTTCAGAACGCAGCCGTGCGGGTTATTATGGGAAGTACACGTTACTCCCACGTAACACCTCTCCTGCGCGAGCTGCACTGGCTACCTGTGGCCTTTCGGGTGCGTTTCAAGGTATTGATCACCATCTTTAAAGCGCTCCATGGCAGTGGACCTAGTTACCTGCAGGATCGCATCCTACCACACACGTCCCTGCGGCCTATCCGCTCACACAGAGAGGGGCTCCTCCTGGTGCCGTCTGCTGGTCAATGCCAGCGGGCGACACCTAGGAGTAGATCCTTCTCTGTGATGGGCCCAACCCTCTGGAATGACCTCCCCCCTGACATTCGAACTACCACCGACCTCCGTTCCTTCCGGCAAAAGTTAAAGACTCACCTATTTCAATCAGCTGGCCTGGCACTTTCTTAGTTTTACCTCCCGGGGATTTATTCATTTTAATTGGGTTTGGGGTTTTAAAAGTTTTTATTATACTATATACTATATTTAATATTTATTATTCCATGTACAGTCTTGCAACCTCCTCCACCTACCTACGTATTTAATTATTTAACTGTTTTGCATGTATTTTATAACGTATTTTAGTGACTGTACACCGCCCCGAGTCCCTTTCGGGAGAGGGGGTGGTCTATAAATATGAATAATAAATAAATAAATAAATTCTGGTCTGTGTGTATGAAGTCATTCAGGAAACTTTTCAATCTTTCTGCAATTATTGAGGCATAGAATTTGTAATCTACATTTTACAATGATACCAGTCTATAGTTTTTTTATTTGTAATAAGTCAGAATCTTCTTTAGGTATCAATGTTATAATTGCCTCCATCCATGTTTTAGGAATCTTTGCTTCAAACAATACTTTGTTTTAGACTTCTGGCATAGATCTCTTGTAGATGTTTATAAAATTCTGCCAGTAGGCCATCCAGTCCTGGTGTCTTGTTGGGTTTTTTTTTTGCCTCTTAATTGCTTTCATTAACTTCATTATTGTTATTCTTCCATTCAACATTGTTTTTACTTCATCCAGCACTTTGGGTAGGTTGACTTCTTCCATATATTATTTAATTTTATATTTTAGTATGTTTTCTTTTCTATATAGTTTTTCATAAAATTATTTTCTTATCTTCATTTTTGTGTCAGATTGTACCCATCTTGTTTCTTCCTCTTTTTCGAGTCTGAATGCCAACCATTTACCTGCCTTATTTGTGTTTTCAAAGACGTTTTGTTTGGCTGCTTTGATTTTTTGTGCTAGTTCCTCCTTCTCTAAAATATGTAATTCATGTTTTACTAGTTCCATTCCATTAGTTCCAAGAGAGGACACTCTGCAAACCACAGAGAGTCCAAAGTTAAAAAAAGAAGACCATCAAGCGGTGTTTTTGTTCTAGATGAGATTTTTCTGACCTCTCCTTCAAATGAAAAGTCTTGACTCTCCTTCAAAATTGGATTTAATTGAGAGTGAGACTAAAGAATAGGATTTTAAACTTTCCACCTTTGGATTTCATGACAAAGAGGCTTTTAGTCATTAATAAAGAAATAGAAAAGTGTACTATTTTACTACAAGAAAATGTGAAAGAGATGGAAATTTTTTTGGGGGGTGAAGCTCTTTTTATTAAAATTTGGAAACTTTTGATTGTAAAAAGGAAAAACTTTAAGCTTTAAATTTAAGGAGTGATGGGTGTGATGGGACTAAAATAGAAAATAAAGGAAACAGAACAAGTGCACCAGCTAGCAGAGAAACTGTTTAAGGAAAAAACTTCTGAATAGGGGGAAAATGTTTTCTAGCAGATGCACTATCCAGAAAACAGCAATACAATAGTATGAAGCCAGACGTAATCAAACCCATGATACAAAACAATAAACTAGCCGCTAAAGTAACCACCAGATCCCAGGCGAAACAAGAAACTTTGATGGACAATGACATCACCCAAACTTTTAAACAAGCTTTAGCCACTGATAAATGGTTTTTGAGCCACAAATCCAGCTGCCTGATGAAAAATAGCTTGGGTGGGAGGGAAGTTGTATGTTCCAGCTAGCCAAAGACTGCGCTTAATGGCAAGGTGCCACAACTCCAAATTAGCTGGACACTTTGGTTTTGTGAAAACTTTACACCTAATTAAAAGGCAATTTTGGTGGCCATCACTAAAAAAGGACATAGAGAGCTATGTAGTTAGCTGTCCTATTTGTGCAGCAGCTAAAAGACACCAAGGGGAAATCCCAGGACTATTATAGAAGGTAGCTGAACCTTCAGTACCCTGGAAAGAGATTGCTATGGACTTTTTTAAAAAACAATTTTAAAACAAACATAAAAATAAAAATTAAAAACCATCTTCCATTACAAATTGTAGAAAGTGTGTCAGTTGCTTACAGTATTTCCATGCATCTCTTCCATAGTCACCACCTGCTTTTCATATCAAATCGCCTATTTTAAATTCACCCATATTCATGTATATCACAATTATTATATCTCAACCTTAATTTGACTATAATTGTTTTTACATCCTGTTATATTTAATATTCAAAATCTAGAATAGGATTATATGATAACATCCCTTTAAATTATCCTAATCATCCAGTCACAATACATCTTTATAACATATTCTAGATAAAACTTTTAAACCTCCTCTTATAATCTCCATGTGTTGTTTAAATAAAATTTCATATTATCAAACTAATATATCTATATATATTGTTATAATTATTAATCATTATTTAACTATAGCTATTGTCGCTTCATTTTATACATACTAGTAAATTAAATTTAGCATAATTTTTTATTATATATTTTCATTGCATCAACCTGTATCTTTCCAGTAATAGTACAGTCTTATATCTTTTGCCATTTGTAGCATTAATGTTCTAGTTACTTTCTTAATAAATCTTGTATAAACTTCTCTTGGCAACATGTTATTCCTTTCGTATCTCATAAAAGCTTGAAATCCAACATATGTTCTTTCCATCAGCTTATCTTTGGTTATCACTAGTGCTTCTGTCAAGATTTCTCTCCTGATCTCCGTCAATTTTTCTCTCTTTTCTTCTTCTGTGCTTTGAAGTCTGGGGTAGAGTTCCAATCCATCTATCGCCCCTTTCCATATTCCGCTCTTGCCATTACCAACCATGCTCACTTTGTTGTCAGTATCCACAGTTTTCTTATTTCTTTGCTCATTTTTTTCTTCCATCTTTTGAACTCTGTCCTCCACTTTCTTCATCTGGTAAACATCCTCAGTTTCTCCATCAGATTTTTATGTTTTGTATTCCATATTCTCCAATCTCTTTTCAATTATCTCTGCCACAACTAATAGATTTTGAATTTCAAACATAATCATTTGCAATGTTACAGTTTCTTTTTCCTGCTGGGCCATTCTTTCAATTTTGCAGATACTGCCACTATAGGGTTCAAAACTATTTTAATAAACTTCAAACAGGTTCATTTATTATCTTTGAAGTCAAAATGTTGTCTTCTCTCCAATAGCTAGTGATAGAACTTCCAAAAGGCACTTGTATAAACAACGTCCACTTCCTACTATCACTGTCAGTAAACAAGCTGAAAGAACCTTGAATCTCAAGTAATCAAAGAGAAAGAAGAAAAAACAGCCTCCAGCCTCTAAGTGGCAGTGTAACAGCTTTTCCTCCTGTTGTTACAACCCTCTTTAATCCTTCTTATTTTCTTCTTTATATTTCAAGCTTAAGAAAGGAAAAAAACCCTTAATTGGAGATCAAAACCAATCCAATCAATCAAATCAAGCATTATAAAAAAGGAGAATTTTAATCTATAGGTATAAGCAAAAGTGAAAAATGAAGAAGAAAGAATTAATCCATTCAGTTTAAAAAATAGGGAGCCTTTGCAAAGTTCCATCCGTAAAAAAAAAAGAAATTAGAAACTCCTCCATCGCAGACAAAGAAGAGAACAATAAACGTGACAACATTGTCATTCCATATGTTGCAGGAATATCTGAAAAGCTCAAAAGATTTTTCAATTTTAGGCTCACCTTTTTATTTATTCCAAAGACATAAATATCATATATCATATATCACCAAAAATAAAAGGTATTAAGTTTACCCACAATTACCCTACTGTTTCTTTTTGTTCTTCTGCAGAAGTATGTTGTTTTATTTACTGGATTTTTAGGCAGTAAAAAAACCACAATTGTGCCTTTTTAAATGGACAACCACTTGTTCAAATATTCACCTTCTTTTCTTTCATAGAACATTTTCCACTTTAAGCTTTTCAAAAGGTTTCAGAATAATCTGAATCCTGCACTACAAGACAAGAAGTCTTTTCCTTATCCCCTGCTCCCCCCACCATTTCTTAATGATATTTCTTACTTTATCAGATGGACAGTATCTTACAATGAAACAAAATGAAACAAACACATTTCCAATATGGAACTTATTATAGAGACATGCAATCATCCATTAAAAGCCATGACACTATCACCCACCCATGAGAAAAGCACACAAATATTGTGAATTAAGTAATTTATGTCATTTTCATGATGACATCTGTCATAATATTACCTGCCCTTCCATACATGTTCATAATTGCACAAAGAAAGAGAAACATAAGATCTGTGTCTCCTTTAAAGTGTTCAACAAAGCATATTTGGGGTTCTAAATTAATGGTTCTCAACTTTTTGTAACTTGTCCTACAAATGACCATCAAACAGCTTGGGACCCACTTTTTCCTGAAAAATATTTTTATATGTTCACAGGGATGCTATTATATAAACCATTTAAAGACTTAAAATTTTTAACAGCTACTTTTGTTCATGTTAGAATTGCATAATACTCATTTATGTATTTCCTTTCAAAATTCAATACATTCACCCATTTAGAAACAAGAATCTGCTTGTTTTTAGATGAACATTCATTCCAAATAACACTTGTTGACATATATTTTCTCCAAATCTTATAGTATATTAAGCTCCAAATCTTCAAGTGGTATATATTTTCTACACAATTTTACTAGAGAAGTATTTTGAGGCAGTCAGTAAATTCTATGAATGCTAGGCTGTAATAGATATTGTATTTTATGTATGTATAGACTTAGAATAACTTTGTTTATGTACACTTTAAATGTACACTAATAGACATATATTAAAATGAAAGTTCATTGTATACAACTCTCAAATGGTTATCACCTCCAATATATACTATATAAACATGACAAATAAATAAATATCCACATATATTATTATATGACACAGAAAAGTAGCACAGTCTAGTCAGATGTATACATGTACATGGTGAGAAAAACAAACTGAATTTACCAGACGGATGGCATAGGGAACAAAGCTGTTATAGAATCTGGTAGTCCTGCTAGAAATATTTTGAAACTTCTTCCCTGAGGGGAGCAATAGAAACAGATAATAAAGTGGGTCTGTGGGGTCTCTAACAATGCAAACTCTAAGCATATAGCGCTTATAAGCACTGTTTTTTTTTTAAACAAAATTTTATTAGTTTTAAAAAAATTATCAAGGAAAAGGGTAATGGGTAAAATTACAAATTTTGACAGTTACATTATGCAGGAAATGGCCCTCCCCCCATTCTCATAACTTTCATTTATTAATACATTAGATTGTTGCTACTTAGTAGTATTTTGTCAGCATATACTTTTATCTTCAAACAATTTCAATCATTTTATATCAAACAGATTTTCTAGTTTTTTTTTTGTGATCTGAGTTTTCTCAATGTTGCCTCTTCTCCCCCCTCCAGCAGAGCTCCGGCACCTCCCGTGTCCTGTACGTCCCATATAGTATCATCAGGTTTATCTAGGAGGACTTTATTTTTTTCCATGAAGGCCTCAGCCTCCATAGTTGTGTTGATTCTAACTCTCGTGTCATCCCAGAATATTAGCATACCTTCTGGCATAAGCCATCTAAACCACACCTCTTTCTGGTATGATTTCTTCGCTAAAAGCGAATAGTTTTTTCTTTTATCTCTAACTTTCTTTGGGATTTGTTTCAGAATGGCTATTTCTCTATCCTTGTATTTTAGTGCTTGCCCCCTTTGTGCACTCAGAATCTCATCTCTTGTGGTCTTTCTGAGAAATTTAATGTGTACCTCCCTTGGAACATTGTGTGTTCTGGCATATGCTGAGTTTACTCTATAGACCATGTCCATGTCCCACCCCATCTGTTGTCTGTCTTTTTTAATATATTCAGCCAATAAATTTGTCATAATATCCCTTAGATCTTCATCATCAGCCTCAATTACATTTTGAAATCTAAGAAAAAAAGACATCCTTTCAAATTCCACTTTTATCTGGTGGTTCTCAAGTTCTTGGTTTCCTTTCTGCACCCCCTTCACCTCCATCCTCATCTCAGCCGTCCCCTCCTCCAAAAGTTCCAGTCTCCGTGAATTTTGGATCGCTCGGTCTTGGTTCTCTCTGAGCTGCTCATTCATTTCTTTCAATTGATTTTTTAAGTCCTCCTGCCCCTTTAAGAGTTGTTGAAACATCTGTTGAAAGTCCACCTCAGGGGGCTTAGGCTGGAACAAAGAAGTTAGTGTCTGTTGTCCGCTGGGGCTGGATGTTGAAGATGCTGGGGCGGAGCCAGCAAAACCCGGTTTCCCCGGTGGTGGTCTTTTAGGTGGCATTGTAGTAAGCAAAGCTCAGAGATGGCAATGTCAATACAGAGAGGAAACAATTGGGAAGGTGGATAGCCAAGAGAGATCGCGAGGCAGGAAGTCCAGACAGATAAGGACCTTTTCTCAATTCTAGTTCCAGGCAATAAAGCAATAAAATCCTTTGTTGCAAATCCAGGGTAATGTAACAAGAGATTTCTCTGAGTGTCACGGAGACAAAGACAAATGCCAGCAGTTTCTGTGGGTGGAGTCAAATTTCAAAGTACATGAAGACAACGGAAGTGACTTATAAGCACTGTCTTGAATAAAGGCAGCTTCCTATAATCTTCTCAGCTGTCCTTACCACTCTCTGTATGGACCTTCTGTCTGACACACTGCTACCACCAAACAAAATTGTGATGTAGTTTGTTAAAATGTTCTCAATTGTGCCTCTGTAAAAATGGATAGAACAGAAGGAGAAAAATGTGCTCTCCTCATCCAATGCAGGAAATACAGACACTGGTTTGCACACTTCACTAAGCATGATGTGTGGAGTGACCAATTCAGATGGTTAATTATCTGCACCCCCAAATACTTAATACTGCTGACTACCTCAACAGCTGCATTCTTGATACTGAGTGGCATATGACTATGCCATCTCTTTGTAAAATCTACAATGATCTCCTTTGTTTTATTAATTTTAGAACCAGGTTACTTTTATTGCACCAGTCCACCAAAGCCTTCACCTCTTCTCTATAAGCATCTTCATTATTGTCCCAGATAAGATCCACCACTGCTGTATCATCCACATACTTCATAATATGATTCATAGCAGATTTGGCACAGTAACCGTGGGTCATCACAGTGAACAGTAGCGGACTCAAGACACAGCCCTCTGGGAAATTTGTCTCAAAGAGATGGAGTTAGAAATGTTTATTCCAACTCGCATAAACTGGGGCCTATCAATAAGGAAATCAAGTATCCAGTTACATAAAGGAGTATAGCCCTAGTTTGTTTACCAAATGCTAAGGAATGATTGTGTTGAATGCCAAACTAAAATCAACAAATAGCATTTGCTATGAGTATTCTTCTCCTCCAGGTGCGGCAAGCATACAGGGAAGTGCATCATCTGTACAGTGATTCTTCTGATAGGCAAATGGTAATGATAGGTAATGAGTCAAATATAGGGGGAAGGCATGAAACCATATAGTCCTTTATACTTCATTATAATGGAAATGAGTGCAACTCGACAGTAATCATTAAGGCATGTGATTATAGATTTTTTGGGCACTGGTATAATGATTTCAGTCTTAAAACATGATGGAATCATGGCCTGATGCAACAAGAGGTTGAAAATGTCTGTGAGAACAGTGGCCAGCTGGTCAACACACTCCTTAAATACTCGCCCAGGAATATTATCATGACACACATTTTTTTGAGTATTGACTTTCTGCAGGACCTACCAAACAACAGTTGTATCAAATCTGAGCACCTATTCATTAGGAAGGGGAATAGCCTTCCTTGCTGGAATGTTGTTTGCAGCTTCAAACCATCCCAAAAACATATTTATCTTGTTTAGATGATTATTTCCAGAAGGTTACTGGAAATAATCATCTAAACAGCTAAATATATTACAATTTATAACTTTTATAACTTTTTAATAATACCTTCCTTCTTATTAATTATTATCTTTATATTATCTTCAACTGGTAACTCAAAACTTTTATATTTAATGAAAAAGTGAATGCGATAGGAAATAAATATTTTAGGTGTATCCAACAGTGGAATTTTCTTTACCAGAATAAAATTTAAATGTACTATTTTATTCAGAATAAAAATAAATGAGAGCAACTAGAGAATCTCGTTATCCCTTGTCTGAAGTTTAAGGTTTTCTTTCTATGTAACCTGAACAGTTAAGAAAATAGGGGTCTTAATATTCTGATTAGCTGAACTTTATGTCCATCCCAGAGAAATACGTTCTGATTTGAGTCAATTTATTCTAATGTATCCTAGAGTTAATCCTTGGTTGTTCATTCCACATTGCATCTACATGTAATCTATGTCTACATCTATGTCTACAGTACATCTATATTTCTATCCTTGCCTAAAGAAAGCTGATGACTTATTTTAATCGATTATATTAGTCATAATGTGTTTTTATTTATAAATATAAATTACTAATGTAAATTGTTCTCACAAGAATTCATCATAATTTCTTTTTTTGTTTTAATTATTTTAACCTGCTTCTCTGATGCCACTGGAAGTTACAGAAAAAAGAAGTATTTTAGCCCTTAGAGTGTTTTTGCTGGCAACTGGGATCTGCTTTACATCAAAGCAGAGTTGATCCATTGAATACAATACTGTCAACAACACCTAACCAAAGGTCCAGTCTAAATTTTTCTATCACTAATTGGAATTGATGGGAACTGAACTGTGAACTTTCAATATACAAATAATATATTCTTACAGAGCTTTACCTCCTCACATATCTACAACTGTTTCACATCTTTGTTTCTCCTTTTCCTTTGCTTACTTTTATGTGTTGGGATTTCTATTATTTATATTTCAGAGGCTTAAAGAAGAAGATCATTGCTTTTATCTGTTAACAGTGCTGAAAGCTCTGAACATCTTCAGGTATAATTAGATGTCCTTTAATAGTCCTGCCCTGCATCTTAATGGTTTTCTCCAGCATCCTAACAATGACAGCTCCAGCTGATTGGATCCAGAAGCTACCATTTCAATTTCTCATCACATTTTGGAGTGAATGTTGTAAACATAAATGGTTGCTCCTGAATCCAGCCTGAGAAGGAAAGAACTTTAAAGTACATCTGCATCTAAAACAAAAGTACAATATAAGTTTCTTTCAAGACATGAAGGTTGTTGACATACAACAGGACTGTAGGCATGGATGTCCATAGGAACATGAACGCAAGTGAAAATATGTACATCATGACATCATGGCACAAACAATACAATTTAAGCCCTTGTGTCAGATGACATGATCTACTTACATAATTGTATCATCATGAAGATGACACAATAATCTGTTTTGATGTTATTCTGTTTTGTTATTGGGGCTGTGGGCTTATATTTCTCACTGAGTCCTATATCCTCTAGTTCACGGGTGTCAAACTGGTGACCCATGGGCCGAATGAACCACACACCTGCCACACCCACCCCAGCTCTGTGAATGGAAAAATGTCACAAAACATCACATGATGGCAACATGAGGGCGAGTTTGACACCTGTGCTCTAGTTCCTGAATATTAATGCTGGATATTGAAGCTATTGCGAATATTCATATAACCTTTGGGATGGTTATGACAATGCAAATGGATAGCTATTTCTTATGCATTATACCCATTCCTGCAGTTAATGACTGAAGATTCTAAGTAAAGGTAATCCTCGTGTTACGAATGTAATGGAGCCTGCTCATTCCATTCATAATGCAAGGATTTGTGAGAGTGAATCTTGTACCTTGAATGAGATCACTTCCTCCTTTTGCCCACACATTCACTAATAAAATGCAAGGCCTGTTAAGTGCACATGAGGTATATCAGGATGGGGAAGGCCATGGGGGACCTACTGATGGAACAGGTTAACTGCCTAAGACAACCCAAGGCCCCCATGATTAATTGAAACACTTTATGCTCTCCTCAATTTCCCATGCCAGGTCACTTACTTGATTTTTTAAAATTATTGTTATTATTTTTAATTTTTTGAATAGACACAAACAAACAAGACGCAACAAACACCATAAAAATATATTCCATTACAAATTATAAAAAGTGTGTCAATTGGTTACAAAGAACTTTCGTGCATTCCTTCCACAATCATCACCTATAATCCATATCAAATTATATATTTTACATCAAATATATTTATATATATTACTATCATCATACCTCATCCTTCATATGACTATAGTTGTTTTAACATCCCTTTATAACAAATATTCCAAAATTCAAAGCAAAACCACATAATGGCATTCCATTGTCTATTTTCAATATCATCCAACAACATTCTATCTTCATGAAACGTTCTAAATAAAAATTAATTATGTTTGATAACAAAGTTTCTAAACCTCCTTTCTTAATCACTGTGTCAGCATTCCAAGTATCATGCAGAATTAAATCAGAGTCGAAGGCAAAGCTTTCCTTAAAGTTCCAATTGTCTTCCAAGTCAGACATCTTAGCACATCTATGGAATCCCAATTCTGACGAGCTTCCTGGGATTCCACCCAGTTGAAAGTTCATGATCTTATGCCCACATCCATAAATCCATCACATGGTCCAATCTTCTTCTTCCACACTGGCATCTCCACCCCGCTGGTTCCGGTCAGGTGTCAAGGTGCTGAGACAAAAGATGACCTTGGCTTCTAGAAAAGAATGACAACAACACATTCCACCATTCTACTCTTTTCTATTCCCCCTCCCAACTACTACACTAATGAAACAGCATAGTGAAATAAAATAAAGTATGGCAGGCCAAAAATCCCAAAAGGAACATAACTACAGGCCTGACAGGTGGCCTCTCCTTAGAAGAAAAACGTTTCCTGAAAAGAGAATAACATAAAAGTTAACATACCAAAATTAACCAACTCTTTCCCCCCTCCAGGGGAACCCTTTGGCTTATTGGGAAACTTCTCATGGAATTGTTTTATTAACCTATCTGCCTTTAGGTCCCAAATTTTCACCCAAGTGGCTTCGGACAAAGGGTACTCCTTCCAATGTACTAAATACTGTAAGCGACCCCTATATAACCTTGAGTTTAATATTTTTTCACCTCATAAGGTGTTTCCCCTTCTACCACTATAGGAGGAGGGGGAGCTTGGGTGGACGGTCTTATGCTGGACTCAATTACTGGTTTCAACAAGCTACAATGAAATATTGGGTAAATTTTCCCTAGAATTCTGGGTAGGCTGAGTTGAACTATAACTGAGTTAATTATCTTTTCTATTGGGAAAGGACCTAGAAATTTTGGACCTAATTTCTTACTAGGCATTCTTAATCTTATGTATTTAGTAGACACAAAAACTTTGTCCCCCACCCGAAAGGGGGGTTGGAGGGAGCGATGTTTATCAGCTTGCTTCTTGTGGACTTCTGCCGCATCTGCTAGGGCCTTCTTCATATTTTCCCACCCTTTCTTTAGTGTGTCCATCCATTCATTCAGAGACATGGAGGTTCTTAGGCAGCTCAGGCATGGGAACGAATTCCCTGCTACTGGTAATCTGGAAAGGAGTTAATCTGGTACTGCTGTGGACCACATTATTATATGCCACTTCGGTAAGGGTAGCAAGTCCGACCAGTTGTCCTGCTGATAGTCCACATAACACAGGATGTATTGTTCCACCATCGCATTGGCCCTCTCTGCTGCCCCATTTGTGCTGGGATGAAATGCTGAGCTGAGTCCCTGTGTGGACCCGATCGATTTAAGAAACTCTCTCCAGAACGTGGCAGTGAACTGAACTCCGCAATCTGAAATGACCCATTTTGGCACCCCATGCAGGCGATAAATGTGTTTCACAAACATTTTCGCTAATTTCTTTGCGGATGGCAGGCTTGAGCAAGTGATGAAAAGCACTTGCTTGGAAAACAAATCAATAACTGTCCAGATTATTCTATTATCGCTGCTGTCTGGAAGCTTGACGATTAAGTCCATTGCAATCTCTTCCCATGGTCGGCTAGGGTTGGCTACTCATTGTAGTAGCCCAGGGGGCTTTCCTGGCTGGGTTTTCATTGTGGCACAAGTAGCACAGCTTTTTACATAATCTTCCACCTCCGATTTCATCTTTGGCCACCAAAATTGATGCCTGGTGAGGTGGAGAGTTTTTAGGAATCCAAAATTACCTCCTAGTTCTGCATCATGACTCTGCTGTAGCACTTGCAGTCTCATCTCTGCAGGGACGTACAGTTTGGACCCCTTCCAGGCTAAATCATCATTCATCGTTAAGATGTCCTTGTTGTTATTGAACCACGGGTCTGTCCCGAGGGCCGCTTTCAGCTTGGTTTTCAGCTTATCTTGGCTTTGAGTGGTGACTTGAGCTGCCTTTTGGTGAGAAGAAGATATGATGGGGTGGATAGCTTCTTCCTTCTTACTGTCAAACTGGGGTTTTCTCAACAGAGCATCTGCTAACAAGTTCTTTCCTGCGGGGATGTGTTTAATTTCAAATTTGAACCTTTGGAAATATTGGGCCCAGCAAACTTGTTTGGGGAATAACTTCCAATGGGCAAGGAGAGCTTCAAGGTTTTTATGATCAGTCCAGACCTCGAACGGTATATCCCCCCCTTTCAGGAGATGTCTCCAGGTGAGATTGCTCCACCTGATCATGAATGCCTCTTTCTCCCAAATGGCCCACCTTCTTTCAGTAGTGGTGAGTTTCTTGGAGATGTAAGCACATGGTAAGAGGTGGCCTTCTTTACTCTTTTGCAGTAGTACCACGGCTATTGCAACATCACTGGCATCCATTTGGATTATAAATGGTCGCTCTGGATCAGGGTGTTGTAATATGGGCTCTTGGGCAAAGAGCCGTTTTAATTTCTCAAAGGCTTTTTGACAGTCCACTGTCCATTTTAATGGTTGGTTTGCTTTCAGCTTTGTTGGTGAAGGGCCCGTCTTTAAAGCTCAGTCAATGGTAGAGCAATTTCAGCGAAGGTCAGAATGAACTGTCTATAAAAATTTGCAAATCCAAGGAAGTTTTGCAGTTGTTTGCGAGTGCTTGGAGGTTTCCAATCTAACACCGCTTTCACTTTTCCTGGATCCATTTCTACCCCTTCGTTGGAGATACGATACCCCAGGTAATCTAGTGAGGTCTTGTGGAACTCACACTTTGACAATTTTGTGTATAGTTTGGCAGCTAGAAGTTTTTTCAGGACTTGCTGTACCAGTTTCACATGTTCTTCCAGGGTCTCAGAGAAGATCAAGATGTCATCTAAATAGACGAGTACTCCGTGGTACAGGTGGTCATGTAGCACTTCATTTATGTACTGCATGAATACTGCGGGTGCTCCTTGTAGTCCAAAAGGCATGACTTTGTACTGGAAGCTGCCCAGGGGAGTATTTGTATATGGTAATACGCCTCTCTCAAGTCCAGCTTGGTGAAGATCTTGCCTTTAGCCAAGTGGTTCAACACATCTTTCATGAGGGGGAGGGGATAGGTGTTATTTTCGCATACTGCATTCAAAGCTCGTAATTCAACAATCTCTTTGGGGGTCATGGAGTGCATTTTCGGCTTCGGAAAATTAGCCCCCAGTTTGAAGTCTATTGCATAATTTGTGGGCCGGTGGGGGAGAAAGATAGTTGCAATCTTTTTCACTGAACTCCCCCGCTAAGTCCCAGTAGTCTTTTGGTACTCATTGGATTCCTGGGGGTTTGGTGTCTGCTGCAGGTGCCACAGGTTGCAGACGGTCTGGGCTGTTGGGTTCCATCGTCCCTGGGTGCCCTTTAGGCTCCACCAGTGGTAGCGGCCCAAAGCCAATAATCAATTTTCTAATGCCATCCTCCCACTTTATTGTAGGCGCCCACTTGTCCAGCCATGCAAGCCCCAATATAATTGATTCCTGCATTCTTGGAGCTACAATGAATCTGAGGAATTCATAGTGGCGCCCTATCATCAACTTTACCAACACGGTAATGTTAGTGGCTGGGGCCCCTCCAATCAATGTTCCATCCACTTGCTCGAACGAAATGGGATGGGTTAGGGGTCTTGTATGCATACCTAGTTGCATTGACATGCTGATTAAGCATCAAGTGCAACCGGTGTCCACAATTGCCCCAACTTCCCCTTCCACTCCAGTTTCTGGCACTTGGAGGTTGCATTTTATTTGAAAGGGGTGGATGGGTGCACTAACCATTGGGTCATCTTCAGCCTTTCCCTCCTCCGAGGCCTCCCCCTTGGTAGGACTCTTTGTCACCTTAAGTTGGGGATCCTCTTCCAGAGGTTGTTGGCCCAGAAGACTCTTTTGTGGTAACTTCTGGATCCTTTTCTTTATCGCTCTGGCAGTTAGTGCACACGGTTGTGATATTGGGGCTGGAGCCAAGCACTTTGATGCTCTGTGGCCAAATTGATAGCAATGCTGGCATTCTATTGGCTTCCCTGAGGGATGGAACCTAGTAGCATCTCTAGGCTTAGGAATGGTCTCATCATATTGTTCTGTTACCCATCCTCGGGCACTTTGAATCCGAGTAAGCGTCGCGCTGTCGCATCTGTCTCTTCACGTGCTCTGTCATGAGCGCTGTAATACGTCTTCTCAGTGCTAGGATAGGTGCGAGATGAGAGAGGCTAAGTAGGGGCTGATCGCTGTCAGGGCTAGTGTAGAGGAGCTAAATAGGCGTGGGGTATGGTGACATATCCTCTGTGTGGGACACGCGCTAGTCGCATGTTAGCGGAGCTCGCAGGTAGGTCGTCTCGCGGGTAGCTGTGGATGGGAGGAGACAGTGAGAAAAAGTGAGACACTGCTGAAAAAGACATATTCAGACTCATACTGTCGTGTATGTGATCTGGCGTGTAGAGGACCTCCAGTGATAGCGCGAGAAATGTCCTGATGATCAGGGAGAGCTCGTTCGCTAAACATCGTCTCTTATGTGCTAGTCGTAGGTGAGTCTATGCTGCCACGAAGGCTGCTCGCGACTAGATCTGACATGGCGGCGAGAGATGTTTTCGCCGTGTAGATGCGAATGAGAAGGACGCGACGACCTGAGGCATGTGTTAACATCTCATCACTATCTACGAGGCCAGTAGTGAAAGAAGCTCCCAAGTCTGTGTGTGTGTTCCTAGCTGTAGGGGTGTTAACGAGGTCGAGACGACTGCGTGGGCCGCTAAGATAGTGTGCGGTGTGTGTGCAATGTGAATAGAGTGGATCTGGTCAATGACATTCGATCGCGTTCTTGAGAAGAGCGCGAGATGATTAGATGAGATACTGCGCCTATCTAATGTGCTTGGATTGTGGGAATCTGCTCTTTCAGGTCGTGTGGAGACAAGAGGCGATAATGTGGGTCTCGAGTTGGCTGATCGCTGTTGGATAGTTTGGCATTGATGAGAGTGTGTGCCATGTTCGCTGTCCTCCTCTAGGCGTCACTACTGTTTAGCGTCTGCGTATCGTAGTGTGATAATGGCGAGTGGGTGTACACGATGGACGCTCCGTTTGCGCGCTGAGTTGGAGTAGTTCTGGTCAGGGGTATTGCCTCGTCGCTGCTGATCCCGCTCGTAGTGCGTCTCGGCATTGAGTAGGCGTGGTCGTGGATTTGGATCTCGAGATGCTGCAAGAGAGATTTGTATATTAGAATGTCCTGAGCACATTCGCAGAATCTGCTCGGTCTTCGCACTTCGGATGATTACCTATTTTTCAGTTAATGTAAGATTTTCTGGATAGTATCTTCTGAGAAGCGACATTTACAACATCATTTTAGCTAGAGTATGTATCGAGAAGAGATGTGTCTCTCAGAGAGTTATAGTCTGAGTGATGAGATATCAAGACTATCGGGGAGTTCGATGTAGCACTTCATCAGCCACCCTCCCATGCGAGGCTACTGTCGCGCTAGGACTTTTTGGTGTGTATAGAGTGGAGTAGAATTCGGGATAGTAGTGAGTGTCACTAGAATTTCCTGAGTATCAGCTGCGAGTCTTTAAATCAGAGAGTCGAAGGGTCAAAGTACTTTCTATGCTAATCAGTTCTCGTCAATTTAATCGTAAGTATAGGACATCTTGCAGTGACGCATCTGATCGGGTCATGCTATGCGCCTCACATTGTTGCACGCTTCCTGGGAGAGTCGCCTCTCCACACTCGCACTAGTCTCGTATGCTTTTGAGTATCGCTTGTCTGTTGTCGCCGGGGAATGTTGTGTGTGTGTTTGCTGCCGAGGTGTAAGTTAGTGATTGGTGAATTTGGATTTGCCTACACGGCAATACCTGCCATCTATCAGGTGTTTAGGCGCCAGTGGGGGGATGTAATACCGCAGCCCATTTGCATTGGGCTGTTTTTTGCCCTAGCCAGGATCAGGGACGCCTCACTGAATCCTTGGGTGCGTCGTAAGAACGGCCCCAATACGCAACCGGTTTGCGCATTTGGTGCAGTTATTCGCCTGTGGAGGTGTCAGGGAGTCTCGAAGGTTATAAAAACAGCCAAGAATCAAAGGCCGAAAAGTCATCTGGACTGGTTCTCTCTCGCACCTCGTTTGCTGGAGTTGACAGGGGCAACACCTCACGCGGGCATCACGTCTGAATTGGCTTCTCGTGCGCCATCACGCTCGTGCGCCCATCATGGTCTCTATAAGATGCACCAGGACATTTCCATTTGGGGGGGTAGGGGGGGGGAGGGGGTGGGGGAAAGTGCGTAGTCTTGTAGTTCCGAAATAATATTGGTTTATTATCATGCGTTCAATGAAACAGATGGGCCCAGAAGATTCGCTTAGGTGGATATCCTGTAGAGAATCATCCGCTTCCACCGACAGGCCAGATGATACCACTTGAACATACTGAACTCCTTAGTCCAGTTAGTCCTCGACGTACACACTGGTCACTGCGGTCGGACGTTTGTAAGTTAACAACGGGCGCGGTAGACACTGAATAAAATGATGTCCTTAGGATCGGTTTGTTTCTACGCACCGCGTTGTTAGATCTTTGCAGCTTCCCCGTAAGTCTCCTCTTGATCTAAACTTGAACACGTTTACATTGGCTACAATCTGACTCATATTTATGCTTACAGTTGCTGTGTTTCACAGGGTCTTGTGATCTCCTACACTGCTCATTAGTCAACGGAGGATACCAGATTTCACTTTACAACTTGTGTTGCGCTAACCTGTAACAATCTGCAGGGGGTTTCTCAATAACTGGCAAGGAAAGGTCGTAAAAATGGATGCGATACCCCACTTAGCGCAATGTCGTTACACGCTCTCAGTCCTAGATCCATATCAATTTTTGGGCATCTCTCAGTTTTTGTGGTTTCGTTATTAAGTCGAGGACTTGCTTGTTATCTTGTGTGCTCACAGCTGAGTGTGTCCAGTCTGATGCTGCGCTCGCTCAAATTCAATATGCTTATCCTTCCGCAACCAAGAAATTGAGTCGAAGGAATGTCGGACAGTAGGAGTCAAGGGAAGGTCACGCAAGGGCGTGTCTTTCTGTGTAACAGTGTTAATGCAATTTTCCTATAGGCAAAGCTAACCAATGCCAGGCACCCATTATATCCATCCGAGTGTTTGGTCCCCTGACATTGTGTTCTTATTGCACTTGGGATTGCTTTAAAAAAACTGGGCTTCGTTCAGGTTATTCGTTTTTTAGGGCACTTCACAAAGCAAAGTTGTTTGAAGTTAAAATGTTTGCTTTTTTTATATATATTAATAATTGCTATCCGAAACTGCGCAAATGCCGTTTCTTTAGTGAAGCGTCTAAAAAGGATTAGGTAATGGAGTCATTTGAAAGAATAACAGGAAACTGTTCTGCAGCTAGTGTTGAGGTGTAGCCGCGGAAGCCCTCCCAGTCCCTGGACGGCGAGTCTTGCTACAGATGGCCAAAGGGCCCAATGATTTTTCACATTGCCATGTTCGCTCACGTGAGGCTATTTTCTAAGATTTGGTATCTAGCTACTCGTCCTTGAAGAACAAATTGCACAGGCGGCAGATTTTTGCTGTGCTGTGCGTAATTATATTCACGGTTGCTGTTCAGGCTAGGGATTGGGTTAGGGCAATGAGTGGCTAACATCCACTTTGTATGTGAGTATTCTTAAAAAAGATGGATGGACGTGTCGCAAAAACAGCAAGATGGCGCTCTGTTAAGCCTCCATTGATGCTTGCCTTCTGATAGATGTGCCATACTAGGAAAGGCCCAATGTCGTCTTTCGTCCTTCTCTTCGCCACGCTCAAGGACTGGGATGTGGAGGTACCTGGCTGTGGGCGTGGCGGGGCGGAATTGGTGTCTGAGATGATGCGGCCAAAGGTCTCCTGCTGGACACATTGGTGCGACGTTGCTGTCTCCGACTTCCAGTCGGCAATGGGTAACCTGTCTGGCCGCCGAAAAATGACTGACACCGGGAGGAAGAAGACAAAAAAATAAAAATGGGAACGTATTGGCTCCTGGTGAGATCGAACGACTTACTCTCAAATTGTACCTAACTCACCGGGGCCGCCTGACATCTCTAAGTGGACCAAAGTACAGGGCGTGTTAAACGTTTTCGCCTAATCGGTTGTCCGCTAACTGATGATTCATCTAATGAATGCCGAGCGCCGATGTGTTATTACAAGAACCCGATGTGAATTTTATTCTAGCCAGCTTCAGTAGAGCTCTATTATTACATTACGGCAAGATTTATTTGCAGCCATTTTTATTTTTGGTTTTGTTTTATTTGCTTCTGGAATTTGGCCCCTGTTCCTTTCCTCCCTCAGTCTGTATCATAAATCACGTTATCCTTATAGATACACCCATCTCATAACCTGCTACTGTTTTCTGTGTTCCGGCTCCGCCGATGTATGCGTGGAATGTCTATTCGGTGTGTTGACTTGGGGATGTGCTGACCAGGCATAGGAGAACCAAGTCTAAGTGATATTCTCATTGTGCTCGTAATTGACGCTTGTATTATGAGTTCGGGTGATTGTTGTGGGTTGGTCATGGGTGTTGGGTGTGGTGGGTTGGGAGATTCTGGGGTGTTGATGTGTGTGGGTGGTTTGTGTGTTTGGTTGTTTGGTATTCAGTGCGTTAGTTGTAGGGTGTTGGTGTTGAGGTTTGGTTGTTTAGGATGTTGTAGAATGATTAGTTTAGATTTATATTAATTATGAATTATTTATAGTTTATTTACTTATATTATTATAAAATAAATTTAATTTTATAATATATTTAGAAATTATTTTTCATTTATAATTAAATTTTCCATTTTCATTTTATTTAGTTCTTCTGTCACTCGTTTAAATTTATAATTTATTTTGATGATTAGTTAATTAAATATATTTGATGCCATTCTCTCACTTATAATATATTAATTTTTTATACATCTTATTGTTATCTCTCCTTTTATTGTATATCCTTAACTCGTTTTTTAGATCTTTATTATATATTTATTATTATTACTTATATATATATATATTTACATTTTTAACAATTTATTTGCTTAAATATATTATATTTATAAATATATATTATATTTTTTGCACCA